>OMKK01034934.1:0-20735 GCA_900302305.1 Polymixia japonica | reverse complement strand
GGGATGGAAGCCCTGCAGGCCTCGGGCAAGGTGAAGAGCATTGGTGTGTCCAACTTTAACATCCTCCAGCTGGAGAGACTTCTCGCTCTGTCCAGGGTCCCACCTGCTGTGAATCAGGTACTGCACATGTACTTACTTTATTAACACACAAAGAAGGAGGATAGATGCCAAGCAATGACTGATTCTTCACTCTACTATTGTGAGGGGACACTGAGAGAGTATATTTAGGAGGATTGTGTCCTTATTGCAAACACAAGTTATTCTATTTTTTTAAATTTGTTGCCTGTGAATACGAGTTGGAAATAAAATAATGAAATAAAAAAACAAACAAAACAACTTTCCTGTCTAGTGCTCTGGTTGTTAAAGGCATAATGACTACTCACTATGACTATGAGTTTCCTAAAAAACAATGTATAGACTCTATAGAGAAAAATAACCCCTCTCTATGATCACTTATGACCCACTAGAAGTGTGTGGCAGTGTCTGTATCAGCAGAGATCCTGCCCTCTGCCTGTATTTTCTTATTTTGCTGTGTTCGGGACGTTTCTGGGTGTCAACCTTTGGGAGGTGGGTGCTTCTGCGCTTGCACTTCCAATGTCGTTGAGCCGGGGAGGAGGGGCCAACTTTGAATGAACTGCAACCGACAAATCCTACTCATTCTGCCTTTAAATTTAAACTAGTGTTCCTTGGGTTATAACTTTGATGGATTTACACAAAACAGAACAAAGCAAGGATGCTAATGGCTGGCCTGGCATTTACAGTGCTTTCAAGACCCTTCCAAGTTATTTTACTCCTCACACTCTAGATACTCTAGATACTATACAGAACCCAGCTTCTGTAGTCACCTCTCCTAACTATAACCATTGGTACAGAAATTTACAAAGCTCTTTCTAGACTAGCCTCCATGGGCAACACTCTACAGCCACTGTCTATGTTTGGTTTTAACTCACCTCTAGGTGGAGCTACATCCATACCTGGTGCAAACGGACCTCATCAACTTCTGTAAATCCAAGAACATCGCCCTCACCGCCTACAGTCCTTTCGGCTCCCCAGCCAGACCCCCGCAGCTGTGAGCCCACACAATATCACACCACGCGCTCAGATTTACGTTGACGTTTACGTGCCTGGAAACTCCCGTAGATATTCTACAGTTATGATAAACCACGTGGCTGTAGGACATGTATGCACGCTACGGTGTAAATTCAGTATAGCTCTGCATGCTACCAGACTGGTTTGGCAGGTTTCTGTGGTGTTTTTTGGGGAAGTTTGAGGCATGATATTGAAAAAATCTTGACAGAGGGAATTAGAAATAGAAATATGGTAAATTGACCCCTCAAGACTATCTGATTAATGTGAATCAAGTACCTAGATTATCTGGTCTTTATATCCTGCCTGTTTGTGTTGTGTAGTCACAGAGGAGACACTGATCCAGAGAAGCTTCTGGAAGATCCAGTCCTAGGAGACATAGCCAGGAAACACAGACGGAGCCCTGCACAGGTTAGTGTTAGTGTGTGTGTGTGTGTGTGTGTGTGGCTGTGCCCCTGTGTCAGTAACAGGTGTGTGTTTCCCAGGTATTGCTGAGGTACCACGTGCAGCAGGGTATTTCAGTCATCCCCAAGAGTGACAAACCTCATCACATCCTCGAAAACACAAAGGTGAAAGCTCCCTCTCGCCGTCGTTCTCTCTCTCTGCCTTGCTGCCTCTCTCTGTCTTTGCTCAGTCCTCTCTTTATGGTCTTTCTCTTTCTCAGGCTCACTTTTCTTTCTGTAGCTCTCTGGGACTTCTTTCTTTCTTCCTCTGACCTTTTAGTATGTTTACTGGTCAGCACCTTTTCTACGTGCGGCAGAAAAGCTTCCTGGCACCAGAATCAGCTTTGTTCCACTGACTTTACATGGAACAAAGACCGACTTCGGGTTAAGGTGCTTTTGGGAAACTGGGCCCAGTGCCACTTCCTCTTACATGGCCCACATACAGCTGTTGCTCAAGAGAGTTCAGAGTTCACATCAAGTTCAGTTTGAAAAACAAGCCTTCTGATCATGTGTTCGTGCTCAGGGCTTGTACTTTCTCTTCTCTATTAATAATTAAAATAAAAAAGCTACAACCCTTTGCTAGCAAAAAACAAACGCATATAGATGCAAAAAAAAATGCATGTCGTAAATTCTCAACTGCTGAAAGTGATTGATTTCAAGGGGCAGTTTCACACTCACTGATAGCCCTTGAACTAGAACACAACAAAATTACAATTGAACTTGAAACAGTTTGAGAATAGTCGCCAGCCTTCCCCCGTGAAAACCCGTCTCTGCTGTGGTGACCGCAATCACACGGTGATGTTGTGTGCAGATCTTTGACTTCAGCCTGACTGATGAAGACATGAGCTCATTGAGAGGACTGGACAGAGGATGGAAGGCCTGTATCCACAACCAGTAAGACATGGCACACATGCACGTTCAGCAGCATGAGTTTGTTGCATGACGTACCTGAGAAGCAAGGCTATTTCTTGACTGATGCCACTTAATTCGTCCAACATTAACAATAGGTTTGGAATGGGGTCCCTAGGGTCATGAAACGTTATCAGCACATAAACAACAAAAACATTTATTCACGATGTCCTGTTTGGTTTAGTATCTCTTCAAATCACCCTCTCAATTCCCTCTCAATAAATGCTACTAAAAAAAATAAACCTAAACAGCAATATAATCAATCCAAAGCTTTCTTCACACTTCAAATGAAAGTGACCTACTGTGTAAAAGTGATACCACTCTGTGCTACTGTACTGCTGTGATTGTGTTTATACTATAAACTAATTCTGCTGTGTTTCTGTTCCTCAGACTCAAGTCTCATCCATACTACCCCTTTGAATGAAGCTGCTGAGAGAGAGAGAGAGAGAGAGAGAGAGAGAGAGAGAGAGGGGACTAAAACAGCTGCTGCTAAGGCCTGGTGGCAACAGCATAGATCTACCTGCTTATATGGTAAACATCAACAGGACTCAGGATAGCTGCTTGCAATCTACCTATCGCACACTGTAATCCACCAATGACTTGTTTACCTAGAACAGTGGGCTAATTCAAATAAAATAAACTGTGAAGGCAGTGGAAAGATTGGTGTAATAGATATGAATGTAATAGATATGACCGAGAAATAAAGCTGCGTTTACATGCATAACAATAATGCAATTATAATGTGAGTAAGGCAATAATCCAAGTGAGTGCGTGTGATTAGGCTCATAGTCAAAGTAAGCACAGTTGCAGTAAGATATGTGGAGTACTCTGATCTTACTCACATTATTTGGGGAGCATTTATACCACGGCCTGGCCAAATACTTGATTCTGATTGGCTGGAGGGTGTCTGTTATTTTTGTTTAATGTGCACAACAGGGAGTTCCGACCAAGCGATCTGATTGGTCAACAACACATTTCGAATGTGCTCAAATCAGCATAACAGCACTTAGGCACACCACTGGCAACAAACAATGCTTCCTTTTACAATGCCTTATCACTTTATGTACTAGGGAAATATGAATGTTTTACTTAGTATCTATACAGAACATACTTGGTGCTTATTGGTCTTGTCACAGTTCCTGTTCCTGCCCATTAGCTTCCCCTAGAGGTCTCCCTTAGTTAATTTTAGTCCTAGTTTATGTTAATTAGTTTCACCTGTTTTACCTGTGTTGTGTAACTTCCTGAGCTTTAAGTAAAGCTTTTCTCAGTTATCATTCTACATCTGCCTCCTGTGTCTCTTTGTGCCTGTCAATCTCTGCTTTATGCCAGGTCTTAATAAAGTTGAAAAGGAAATAAAGGGTGTGATAAGAACCCCATTCATAGGTAAGTAAGTACCCTTAATTCCAAGAAAGTACTCAATCAAACCTGGGCTATTGCTAATATAAACCTTCATGAATATTAATTGAATTGATGGGTAATTGTGATTATGTTTCTAAAAAACTGCAGCCTAATTATATAGGAATTATGCACTCAAACACTGGGTGTTGCTTTTCTAATCTTGTGAGAACTACTAAGGAGTACCAGAGGTGTTTTATGTAAAGTTTTATTCAGCTGTGAAAGTAGTTTATAGAAAGAATGTGAACGCTTTGTTACCCAGTAATCTATCATTGTTAGCATGGTTTACCTGGTAAATACCTAAAAAACTGTAAAACAGTTTTGTGTTTGAGTCATTGTTTGGGAATTTTTGGCAGTCCAATGTATACCTCTCTATATTTGTATATCTTGTATAGGCCTACAGTAGGCTATATGGCATTATTTATAACCTATGCGAAAGACATTTTGGGGAAAAAAACAATTTTATTTGAATTTATCACAGGTTCCATATGAATTCTCTATTTTTCAATTTGATGCTTTCTATAAACCTTGATGATTTATTTATTTGTTTCAAGCTCATGCACATGTTTAAAGACGCCTGAGAAAAGAAATATCATATTGAAAACACTGTCTGAACAAAATATGAAAAGATGGATGCCAAAATATTCGTTTTGAAGTAGTCGTCGTGGAGTGATGAATGCATATAAGTACATGTAAAGTAGATTACCAAGTTTTTCTATTCTTCCAATATTCTAACTGCGACGGACCGTCTTTGAACAACTTGTGATCATATTGTTCCTTTCAAAATTGTATTGTATGCTACTAAATTGCACCCATGGTTGGCGTGTTGCAATTGTATCTAATTCTTGTATTTCAACTGACATCGTAATACATTAGTCCGCACCCATAGGTAAGAAGTAGCCCCTTTCATAAAGACGGTAGCCTAATCTCAAGAGAATAATCTTTTGTGAGTTTAGATCGTAATGAGATGGACAATACATAAAATAACGATAAGAAACTACTGTAGGCCTACATTATTGAAATGGCATTTTTAAAGTGTAAGATATATTAGATTGATAGCCTACCACGGTCTGATATATTATGTCATTACATCATAATGGCATTAGGCCTTTTGTATTTATGAATTAAATATTTACCTGAGAGAATAAAAAAGTTATAAGGAACAGTGTGGTTTTGTCTGTATATTCTTATACATAGACCTACAGATGGTTTTTGCAGGTCCCAGTATGTAAGGTACTGGTCGCTATGGCAACGAGACGCGAATCGTAAGAGAACCTCTTCCTGGAAGTCGTGGCTGCGTCACTGCTTCTGTCCTTCCACAGAAAGTCAGATTTCCTGAGTTTTTTTTGTGTCCAGACAGTTTTTATTAGATGCAGTGAGTGCTATACCTGTTGCCAATTAACAGGCTGAAGTTACAAGAGCTGAACATGCCTCTGATTGTGAAAGACTACTCGTGGACACAGACGGCGTCGATGGTTTACATACATGTGCCTTTAAAAGGGGCCAAGGTTGTAAACGTTGACATACTTTCTACAGACGAATATCTAAAGGTAAATATCTAAAGGTTAATACCAGGCGTGAAGCTGGCTCGATGGCGTTAAAAGCTTTGTTCCTTATCAGTATGGTGACTGACTTTCATTTTCTGCACAGATCCACTTTCCTCCGTTTCTGTTCGAGGCCTTCCTGTTTGAGCCTGTGAATGATGACAAGAGCTCTGCAAAGATTGGAAACGGAGTTGCAATTATCACCCTGCAGAAGAAGATCAACAGACTGTGGGACCATCTCATGATGAGTAACAGTAAGCAAAAACCCATGGCTCACCATCAGAAGTGCACAACGTAGTCCTATTATTTATTTATTTGTTATTGTTTTTGGTACTCATGAGAATTTTACTTATAACATCTAGCATTGACGTGTGAATATCTTTCAGATACTAAAGAGAAAATGAAAGAAATTAGAGAAAGGGCACTCAAGGAATACAAGGAAAAGATTGAGATGGAGTCCAAAGCCAAGGCTGTAAAAAAGCAAGAAGAAAAAAAATATGCACTGGAGACAATGATGGCAGTAGGTTACTCAATGATTATTCATATATAGATTATATCCTCGTGTTAACTAGAGATATAATTTGCAATATCTTCTGAAATCTGACAAGACTTCTTTGTTATGTTTGTTGTTAGCTTGAGCAGAAAGAAAGACACGTTATCCAGAAAATGAAGGATGATGAACGTGAGAAAGCAACAGCAGAATTGGAGGCATGGAAACTAAGGCAGAAACAAGTAGCGGAGGAAGAGCTCCAACTGAAAAGGCAAAATCAGCGAACCCACCCAGATAAAATGAAAACTATAAAAAACATGCATGGACGACAGTCTTCACATGGTAGCAACATCAAACTTGGTGAGCAGCTTCCTGCATGGTTAAACATTTATGACGATAATAACTATTTGTTTAGCACTTTTCTAAAGCAAATCTATGACGGGCTTCAAAATGAAGACCAACAGAAGTCACATGAACAAGGTTAAATAAGAAATGGACCAAGATACATAACAAGATACCAGCAAACATACTCCAATCAAATACAAAAAAATATTATGCCAACAATGACACACTAATAGGAAGAAAATGTTTCAAATGATAAGTCTAGATTTAGGAATGATTATCTTCTTCACTATTTTGTTTGAACACATTGTTCTACTATCCATACATATCATACATATAGATCAAAGAACCAGCAAGAAACATCAGGTGGATTTGCCTGCGCCAAGATCCGTTGGAAACATTCAAATCAAATTTACCCCAAGAGTGTTTCCCACGGCGCTCAGGGAATCTCGAGTGCCAGAGGAGGAAGAGGTGAGGTTTTTTTGGCTCCATTTCCACCATCGGCAGGGTCTTCTCTAACGTCAGGGACCAGATCCTTTTTACCATCTCATTCATCTGACATTCAAAGTTGATTGTAGATCAACACTTGAGACCTATCATAAATGCCTAGATTTTATTATTTCTTTTTTTATCTTCTCCAAGAAATACAGTATTCTGTATGATCTTGTATCTGTGTGTATATATACTGTGTATATATATATATCTCAAAAAACAGGTTTGCTGTCAGTTTATCCTATTAAAGATGAATCTCTTTTGTCCAATTAGTGGCTCAAAAAGCAAGCTGAAGTAAGACATGCAGTAAACACAGACCTTGCTGAATTGAAGGACCTGAAGGAGGACGAGAGGAACCCTGACTGGTTAAAGGAGAAGGGAGAGTAAGTGAATATTCTTCTACATTTGGAAAATGTTAATTAATAGTTTTGTTTTTTTAATAGAATCAATGATTTCATCCTTTTTTTCCCCAGCAAATTGTTTGCAACTGGCAACTATCTGGGTGCGGTGAATGCTTATAACCTTGCAATCAAGTTGAACAGCAAGATTGCAGCCTTGTATTCAAACAGGGCCGCCTGTCATCTGAAATTAAGAAATCTTCACAAAGCCATTGAGGATTCCTCTCAGGTGTGTATTGGTGTTATGTAGATCTTTGCGAGTCAGTTCGCCGTTGCATGTTGCAGAACACCGTTTGAATACTCGAACCTTACAACGTTAATGAAAAGTAGATGGTAACAAAAACCCACACATCTTTCTCTGCAGGTGCTTGATCTGTTGACGCCACCCGTTGCTGACAATGCATCTGCCAGAGCAAGAGCCCATGTACGGCGAGGCACTGCTTTCTGTGAGCTGGAACTCTACACAGAAGGTATGTAGGCTAGCATAACAGAAACAAGTAGCCACAGAGCCTCGTTGTTATTACACCTCTGTTGTACAAATTAGAATTTTATATCTTTTTTTATATTCAGAATTACAATAATATACTTTTTTTTTTAAATTCCACCTTATGTTTGAAGAAATATTGAGAGAATAAAAGATGCTAATAATGAATGTTGTAGCATGGCCTTTAGAACACTGACATTAATAGCAGACCCTGTCCTAGTAACCTACTTGATGCTAAACTGCCACAATATTTTCACAGGTCTTCAGGATTACCAAGCCGCTTCAATGATTGATCCTCAAAATGAACCCCTACGTGCAGATATACATAGAATCAGACAAATTATTCAAGGTAGTACAACTGGCCCTGATAAACATTCAAAAAAATGAAACATGTTAATTTGTTTATTTGTATTTTACAGTGTAATTGAATTGAGAGGACTTTCTAATAAATAATGCAGATTTAAAGGTGATAGAGTTGTTGAGATGTTTTCATTGTTACGGTACAGGCCACAGCTTCCCAAGTCCTCTGAGTAGCATAAACGGTGTAATCACCTAGGATTGTACAAGGGAGCTGCTATGTGTGATATTGTTATGTTATTTTATTTTATGTTATGTTGCGTGCTATGCAAAGGTTCAGTGTAATATGACCTTCGCAACAAGAGTCTGCCACTTCAGTTTGCATAGTCTGCCAGTTTGTTGATATTCCCTTTTTTCTAAACCATGTTTACAATCCCCAGCCCTTGTCTAAACTCCTCCCAAAAATCTGTTCAGAGCAATGGAGAGGTGCTGCAGGGGAGGAGAAGAGTCCAACTTGTTTTGAACTGTAATGGTTTGTTGTTCTAATTCGAACAATGTAGCTTTAAGGTTTCAAGTATGGCATTTTATCCACAAGGAACATTATGTATGAATCATACAACCAAGTTCACAGGCTAACGAGCTAATGGGACAACACTAGCTAGCACAAGCACATGGACCTGTCAGGTGTTTGTAGGCTACTGTGATGTAAAGTGCAGATATTCTGACAGCTCTGGATAATGGTGTCAACTATAGCCTAACTGTGAGCAGAGCGCCCTCAGGTGGTAAAGTCTTGTACCTGCTGTAATGAAAGACCTGATACATGAGTACTGTTTCCTCACTAGGTGAAGTGAAACAAAGGTTATTCAAATATATATATATACTGTATATATATATATATACCATCTAGTTTCACTTTGGATGCTTATTTGAATTGCAGCTGATGCATTAGTAATATATAGTAATGGTCTAAGCCTAAATAAGACAATCTGTTCAAGTAGCTATTCAAATTGTTTGATTTTAAAACATTTGTTTATAATATGTAGTATGCATATAGTATAGTATGCACTATACTTGCTTATCTCGATGTAAATTACATGAACTAAAGAATTTTGGCATATTTAGATGGTTAAATAAATAAACATACACAAAATACACTTTCCAGTAAATAGTTCAATTTATTAGATTATCAAACAGTCTTTTCAAAGCAAGGAAACACAGGAGCTGTGATACATTCACATATCATGGCTGCATGTGAGTTGCCTAAAATCCTTTCTTTTCCTTGTAACTAAAATAGGTGCACACATCATACTATAAGGCTCTTTGGATGAAATATCCACAAAATGGAATTTGTTTTGAGGGGGAGTTAAGGAAACGGATGTGACTCAGTTGGCTTCGCATCAGGACCCAAAGTTTACCCAAAGTTCTCACCTGCTGTGAGATATGACCCAATATGTGATATATTAGGTAAGACATCATTTATGTGTCTTGGTTGTTATTTGTCCATGATGTCTCGCGACCTACTTTTAGGTCCTAACCGACTAGTTGAGAAGCTCATTTCTAAGGGCTGAGATGCTGTGAAGAAAGTGTGCGCGGCTCGTTTTTTTTTTACGTGGCAAACTTCTTCTGTCGGACCGGCGCAGGCAGCTGAGCAGTGATGTCCAATAGGGGGCGCTCCACCACCACCAGAGAATGGTCCTCCAATAAGCACACGCACAGCAGGTGCTACGGAACATGTCAAGAGATACAACTTGGTCAGCGTGTTTCATGGGATAACAGATTGCACGTAAAGCAGAAAATAAAACGGTCTAATTCAACTCAAACAACAAAGTGGACGGTCTAGCAGAAAAACAATTCCAACATACTGTATCTTGTGCTCGGATAGAGGCGTTATTAAAATACCTTTTTGTTTTTGGTGACCAATTTTAAATTTTGAATACTTCAAAATACTGATCTGGGTACTTTTACTGACACCGATTGTTTTTAGTTATACTGTAGAAAACGGTAAAAACTCTAATCAAATGCCCCCCTCCAGTTATGTTTTTATACGCAAATCAACCAGTTAACATCCAGGATTTTCCAGGATCATCATATGTATCATACGTAGGTCTTGGTGAATGTGAACAATATGAAGCATGGGTGGTTTAAAACCCCCAAAACACTGCTGGACCATTAAGTGGAGGGTTCCACTTTTCCCACGATGAGGTTCTTACCTGGAAGGTCTTGCAAATCTTGAAGGCATGGCTCTGTGCGACTCTCTCCTGCTCTGGCAGGCTCCTTAGAGTCATTTGATTGTACAGCGCCATCTCCTGGTCAGGGAGGGGCTGAGGGCGGGGAGACATACACAAAGGTTGCTATGATTTAACGATATGAAATCAACATATAGCACTGACAAAGCAAGAACAATAATGCCAAGATTGGGACATCTGAAACGGTTTCTTAAATGCTGTACATCAGCACAGCAAAGACTTGTCTTGTATTCATGCAAATATATGGTAGCCAGGTACAAATCCAACAGAGATCATTCACTGGGTACGTACCAGGCTCTGGTCAATGACGCAGAATATGTACGTGTCTTGCAGTATGATGTGGGCTGGATTTTTGGGGTTAAAGGTGACGTGTGTGACAGGCGTGTCCCTCCCCAACCACGAGGGGTGAAGGCCTTGTTTCTGAAGCTTCCTGCTCCACTCGGTATACTCCTTCTGCGCTAGGGAGTACTCGAAGATCTACAGGACGTGGAGGAAGACGGAAATCAACTGTTGGTTTCAAAATGACAGTTTTTATATTCCTGGAAGTAGGGCTGGGAGATATGGTTGGTATCAACATCATAAGGTTTTTTTTCAATATCGTTATATACAGTATCACAATATGGCTTTTATATGCATGCAAAGTGACATTAAATAATCCAAATTGATGTTCATGGCATTGAACTGCATGGTGATGTTATGTGTGTCAAACAAAACTCTGAAATACTCAAATAATATTCTTTCAAATGTCAGGTTTTAAATAAAATTTGCTGAAATGTAGACAACAGAATTGTACAATATCACAATATCATCACGATATGCTTCCACTAAAATGACCATCATATCAACATGGTCCAAGGTTATCTATAGGCTGTGTACAATGTTTACCTGCTGGTCGGCGTGCACCACGACCAGGTTACTGGTTGCAGGGTGGATGGCCATGGCAGTGGGACAGGAGCTGTACACTGGGACTGTACAGTGGAGCTGCACGCACACACAGACACACACTAGTTAGGGGGTCTGCTGTTGTTGCCAAGGCCATCATTAAAAATAAATCTTCTATAGTAAATATTTGTAACATGTGGCATTAAGAAGAAAAGACAATTTCATGATCAAGAAAGAACTTGCATAGATAATAAAATTGTCATAATTTACCTTTAGTTTTCGAAGGTTGTAGATGTAGACCTCATGATCAGTGTTAGCTGTGGCTAACCATTTGCCATCTTCACTGGCATACATCAGGTGGATTGGCTGTCTGGAGCCTGGGGACAGAGAAGGCGTAGGTCTATATTTTACAGTGATTTATGTTGTATAGTGTACCACACACTGTCATTATTAAACACAACTGACACTACCAACTACCAAAACTGCAAGTGTGTACATAGAGTGTCTTTTACCATTTGTGTGGGCGTCTCACCTGACTTGGGTTTGAGGGTGTGCACATATTTGCACTCTGATTGGCTGAGAGCGACAACGATGACCGATGATTGGCTGGAGGAAGCAAAGAGTTTGGAGGAGTCGGGGGAGAAGCAGAGCTGGTGGGCTGAGTGAAGGAGCTTTGGTAGCTTAGCAACCTATGAGATGGAGGGAATAGAGAGGGGAGGGGTCAACAAGCTCACAAAGTACATCTTCATCATTAATGTACTCATTACCTTTATAGGAGTTATCTATTCCACTCAATATTCTTCATTCACCACATAATATTAAGAGATGCTGAGGTAATTAACCAAAATGTATTCGAAACTAAATTATATAACTATAAAACACATTAACAAAATAAACATGCCAAAGCATTTGCCAGCATGAATTTTCTTCATTTAATCTCCATTAAATTTAAATCTTTCCTTGCTTTAGACCCATTTGCCATTAACTTGATGCAGAACATACTCTGGGTTTTGATGAACAGTATGTTCAAATGAACTATGCAGACTCTAGTCTCAGGGATCTGCAGCGCAATCTAAGCCTCGATGCTGAGGGGTCTACCTTGGTGAGGCTGACGTTGTTGTTGTCATACTGTATTCTGTAGAGGCGGACGCTGGCGACAGAGGAGTAGGCCAACCAGCCTCCACACGGAGAGAGAGCGCTGCAGTGAATCTGGTCGTCCCCCTGCAGAGTTCACATCACAACAGTTAGCTCTTGGTTTAAACGGTATCGATATTGAATTGAGAGCAGTATAAATCTGACACCGACAGAATGCTGAAAAAAGATAGATATCAAGAGATGGGGGGGGTGGGCAATGTAAAGACATATCTTTACCGGTTAGCATTTTGTAATGACACATCTTCACAGGGAAATCGCCAACATCGCGATATATAATAGTAGTCTAAATTCACACACGATTTACATTCATAACTTTTATTATTATATACTGTATATTTGCTGCTTTCACTCAACGTTCAGTGTGCAACATTCAAACGAGCCCATCCCTCAGGAACACATTTAAACCAATGATGCGGTGTCGTGCATTGTAGTCTTTTAAAGGCAAAACAAGACTGGATGTCTGTTTACTTTGACTTGATGTTCCACCTTTTTCCCCCCACTACTGGAAACCCATTACTGTCTGAAGGGGTGTGAGATACGTTCAGCCACTTTAGTAAACAAAGAACTAACTGTCATGTGACTTGAGTACGGACCTTTCTCTTCAGGTGAATCAGTTTCTCTGGTTTCCTCTGCACAGGTAGACTGTCTCCAGGCTTTCCTGTTAACACATAAACCAGAGAGTTTACACACTCAAACTACAAAGTTTAGGCCCGAAAGAAATACATCACTTTTATTTTTTTACTACCTTTGCGTTGCACTGCATCCACATGTATCTGAGTATGTGGGTGTGTGTGAATGTGTGTGTGTGTGTGTGTTTTCCTCACCGTGTCCATCGCTCTCCCCCAGTCTCCAGAGCTCTAGGTGGTCAGGGAATTGGAAGAGCAGCATTCCTGCCTTCTTCGCACAGGACACCAGGCTTCTCTATTCGGAAGACAGTCAAAGATAACAAGTTGACCCCAACTAGTTATTATAGAAATATCTATCTACAGGATAGTGGATATATCTAGTGGAGATGTTAAATTGGGAAACAAAGAGACATGCAACCCATAGCCCAATGTCCAAAAGGTAGTTAATTGTTATCTAATATTAGTTTATTAATAAGTTCACCTGAGTTTTCCTACCCAAGTGTGTATACTTACGTGTGGGAAAGCAATTTTGCGCAGGGCTGACTCCTGCGTTTTCTTCTCGACTTTGTCCAGCAGGGGTCGCACTACGAGCTGCGTGTCAACACCTGAGACAATCAGCACAGTGTGAGCCATCAACACATCATCATCATCATCATCCGTTTCCCCAGATGTTTGCTATCCTATCAAAGTCTAACATAGTAAACTTATTGTTACACCAAGGTATTGCTGAAGTGACAACTTCAAAAGTGGCGTGAAGGCTGACAGAAATAATCCTTTGCATGTATTTACACTGTTTGGTCTTAATGGGGCAGTTTTGCATTACCCAAATTACACATTTCTAGTACCGACCTCCAGAAACAATGGCGGTTTCAGTCTGGGCCACGGCCCGGACGTCGTGCGTGTGGTTCTTGAAGGTCCTGGTTCGGACCCACTCTTTGTTTTGCTGGCCCACAGTGGGAGAAATGAACTGGAACTGGACCACGGTGCCCTCTGATGTCCCAGCTACCACGCTGCTCTCATCCTGTCAATCACACAAGTATAAATTCAGTAGTAAGTGGGCCTTTCTCACAAGTTCTGCTGTCTATCTTTAAGACGGACTAATCGTTTTATGGTCTATATTGGTTACCATAGCAACGACACACTGGCTGGTTGTGTGTGAAAAGACGGGCCGCAGGGATCCAAAGCAAAGGTACATAATGCAGAGTTTATACAACCATCTCATTAGGTAAACGCTCACCTGCGACTACTGAAATGACGCAACCGATCTTGATATCCATTTCATGCTTACCTGTGAGACAGACAGGGCCAGGACGTCCCACTTGGTGACCAGGTGAGTTCGGACCAGCGTGCCCGTGTGTCCATCCCACACCTGGACCTTTCCGGCTGAGTCTCCGCTGATGATGGTGTTGTTAGACAGGAAGGCGACACTCCAAACCACTACCTCTCTGCTCTTGTATGTTCCCAGCCCTCTATCCACCAGAAGTCTGTGTGTGGCGTGGCCTGGACAAAGTAATAAAAAAATAAAAAAATCAGGATCACATGCAAGTGGCTGTTAGGAGGCAAATGTTGTATGTAGTTATACGTACTCACCCCTAAAGTTAATTAATGTACAGGATGGTTATTTTGACAAAGGGCTGTATAATAACATATCAATACCACAACAGTATCGAGACCAAACCATCAGGATCCCTGTAATAGTAGCTATATTGAAATATACTATTGCAAGAATCATCAATCGCCATTAGCCCACATTTACACCCAAAACTGCTCCAGTCCTTTTAAAATATTTATCACTGGCTAACTTATTATTACCTGCTATTGTGATAATTCTTTTGGTATTGTATCTTGGGATACAATTTTGGTATCTGATAACCAGATACCAGATGGGTATCAAGTTAGCCCAGAATGGGTTTGATTCTAGTTAGAGCTGCCCACACTACGCTACTGTTCAGTGATGGATTATATTTGGTTTGCTGATAAACTCACCTGACTGAGCATCAAAGATTCGGATCATGTCCATCATGCCAGCAGCGATCATTGTACCAGAGGGATGCCAGGAGAGAGATAAGATGCGACCTACAAGATAGAATCAAATCAAATAACAGTTTATTTAAAGGGCTTTTTCAGAGTCACAACATACTTCAAAAAGAGTGTTGTGACTCTGACTCTTTATTTGTCAGTTGTTTACATGATGACGGTACATGACCACATGTGTGTGGGTAAGTATGCAGTAGAAATTTACAACATAGTTAATTCATGTCAGTAACAACACAGGAACACAGTGTGAATTATTACTTAAATATAGGGCCACTGAATTTACTCCCAACCCCTCTACACTTACCTTTCTGTCGGTCAAGGTTTCTTTGAAACTGAATGGTCTCTTCAAGTATTTCAAACATCTTCACAGTCCCGTCCTCACAACCAACCTAACAGAAATAAAACTCATCATTGTTGTAACAAAATCGTAGGCTGTAACCGGAAGATTAGGCTTCCCACTTAACGTCTTGTAGACAGATTTGCTACTATGTAGATTTACATTATATACCGAATGGAAAAATATTAGCATATGGCTAGTGGTTAAAAAATTAATTCCAGGTGTTTTATACGCAATAACCAACTGACCACTAGGTGTGTCCCCTGGCTGTTGCTGCTGATGGTCCAGATAGGTCCTCCATAGGCCTCTATGGTGTACCTGGGCCTCAGGTTCTCCAGGTCATACTCTGTGATCTCTCCATTCAGACCTACACTGAACAGACGCCCACCAACCCAGCACAGAGCCTCAATGGTCCTGCCATCCTGTCCTGGGATCACCTGAACGTCACATTCAAAACAAACCATCAGGTTACCACTGCGAAGCTCACTTCACGGTATTACTTACAGATTATGGGACAACCACATTTATATCATGTGCCATTATTGTACAAGTTTAGATTAGTATCAGAGAGACATTGCAAGATCGTATCAAAATCACTATCTCTGACCCAGGCTGTGTTGATCATAGCACAACTAATTATCCAGTAGGGATATGTAATTAACTATCGATGCATTCAAGTTCCTACCTTTTCTTGAAAGTAGCTGTCTGCGAAGTTAAAGATCTCCACTGCCCCATCAACCCTGGCCAGGGCCAGCCTCTCTGTTTGACTGTTGAATGCCATGGCTCTGATGGCACTAGGCATGTAGTCGAAGAACCGCACCCGGTGAACTTTGAATTCACCCATTGTCACTTATTTAGGAAAACAGAGAGGTAAGTGCCAGGCAGCAAAACACCAAGAAATTCACCACTTTATCCGCTATAAAGAATTGAACCAGCTGCTTGCTAGCTTAGGGTTAGCAAAGGCAGAAACGTTATTGGATAATATACACTCCTGAACGTGTAGCACAATGTACAACTGTTATATGAATAACTATTAACTTACGTTCCGGTGGTTTTGTACTCACTCAATGAGCTCCTTTATTTGCCTTTTATTTATCTCCTCTAAACTTTGTTAACACTAACTCCACACGTTGAACAACAGAAGCAGCCACGTTGGGGACCTTTGAACCGGATGTAAATCTGTGGTTGAACGAATCGGAAGTACGTCATAGAATTGACAGCTACGATCAGCTGGCGGGAAAGCCAGGCAACGTTGCTTTAGTTTTAATACAATTTTCTCTGTTTGAAATCTTATACGAGTTAAGGTTGTTTACACGTATCGATACCATCGCTACCAGCAAACGGCCTAGTTTGTATCATCTCGTTACTCAAGAGTAAGACGCGCTGTCATCACCATCTGTCAGAACAATGGTCCAAATAATCATAAGGTGAGTGATAAGATGTTGTTACTATTGCTGCTTATTCAATTTAATATATGGCGTAATGTAACTACGAGATTTGAACTAAATTGATGCCCCTTCCATGTGGGGATCCACCAGAGGTATAGGTCCATGACCCATTTGTGTCCCTAATCATAAAGTTCAGGCAGCATTGTATAGTGTTACTTCAAATGCAGGCTTTTCCAGATTGTTGTCTGTATGCTTCTATGTTTCGTCCCTATAGAAGCAGCGTGGACGGCAGTAGCCCACCAGAGTGGTTAATGGTGGAGCTGCAGGGAGAGATGGTGTCCAGGCAGAACTCGGGTCTAGCTGGAAATGTGATGGGAGACCTGCTTTACACCAAAGAGGTAAAGTACTCAGGAGGAGAGGCTTGTCATTACTAATTTATCCTGGTCAGATGTTGTTTCTGCATCAGTTCTTTAGCAAAGTCACATTGAAGTTAAATGGTTGCAGGTTCAATCCCTGAACAGTTTCCAATACTGCCAAAGTGCCCCTGAACAAGAGATCGTAACTCCTATGTATAGAAGAAATTAAGAATGGTAGATGACAAGTTGGGAAACAAGTGCCAAGATTTAGACAGAAATGACTATACAAAGACAAGACCATCTTCACAACCCCGCAATGAGGCTAATTCTATACTCCCTCCATTCCATCTGCTGGCTGAGAATAATAATTACAAGCAGGAAATGATGAATTGAATAACACTGTGTTATTAGATTAATCACTACACTCTGTTTCACACATGAATATAACAACCAAATGGGCAGAACAGGTGAGGCAGATGTTTTTGAACTGTGAATCATGCAAAGCTACTCTAGTGGAGTCTCAGGATAAACATAAAGAGCTGGAAATGAGCAAAATATGACCCCTTTAAAGGTACTATATGTAGTTTATAGCAGCATCTAGAGCAGGGGTGTCAAACTCATTTTCACCCCGGGCCACATCAGCATTATGATTGACCTCAAAGGGCCAGTTGTAACTGTAAGACTGTATAATGTAACTACTCCTTAACATATTGTTAAATAACTGTCTCTGCATTTGATTATTATTTGTGACAGGGTCTGGTAATTTGAGTGCAGTCGGCCGAGGTCATTTTTCAGTTTTTTATTGATTATGAAAGTCCAGATCTCCCATCTGTTGCTGCACGACGCCTGTTGTTTTCAGTTCTCTTTCCGTCTCTGCTCGCATTCACAAACAAAGCCTCGTATTTGTTGCATTTCTTTCTCCCACTCATTATCGATAGATGTCGTTTCAACTGCTGTCAAAACCATTACTAATCTCTCTGTCACAGTTTCTGCCTGTTCATCAGCGTCGCTGTCTTCCTCGATTCGTACATAATCATCTTTGTTTATATCGGCTGATTGGTCGAAACTCTGAACAATAGACGCCATCAGCCAATGAAAGAGCAGCATGCAAATCTATTACTGATAGCACCTTTAAACATAATCAGTAAAATCTTAAAATCAATTCTTAGACTAACAGGTAATGAGTGAAGAGATGCAAGGATCACCGTGATGTGATCCCACTTCTTTGTACCAGTTCAAATCCTAGCGGCCGCATTTTGAACAAGTTGGAGGTGCGAGAGACTTTTGACAAATTCCACAATACAGAGAATAGCAGCAATTCATAAACTGAAAGAAGCACAATTGCACAACTATATTAACTTGCTTATCCAAACTGAGATTACTGTCAAAGACAACACCAAGATTTCTACAGTGTGAGGCCCTCGTCAGGATCTACTATAAGAATTTCAGATTTGTCTGCATTTCATTGCAAAACGTTTGTCATGATGCACTTTGCATGATCACATCTCCACAGTATCAGTATCAAATGCAAATCAGTCAATTTTCATGTGTTTGAAAAACCTGAAAATCAAACAATTTGCTGAAAACAGTGTCAGGTAAAAAAAATGTAGAAGTAATCTGTGTCATTTGTTCCCTCTAACCTGTAACCCTCTAACAATACAAACCACTCACAATATAGCAAACAACTGTAGGGACAAGTGCTGTCTGTTCGTCATTTAACCAGAACATTGTACTCATAATGTGACTAGTCTAAACATAAACATGATGAAAGATGGCGATGCCACACAGATCCCTCTGTTCCTCACTGCCAAGGCGCTCAATGGATCCTTTCACCAATAAATAGTTCCCATAAATGAGTTCAGGTACAACTATGTTGCTACTGTACACACTTAATATCAATGTGTAATGGATTGGTGGACATAGACAATGGAAAGGCCTACAATTACAGGCTTGGTTGCCCAGGTGTTAGAGAGGGGGCTCAGCCACAACCACTGAAGGGTACGATGACTAGGAATTTCACTCTAAATTACTCACTTAGAAATAGAAAATAGAAGTACTTTTCATAAATGTTATGTATGCATGTGTGTACCTTGGAAATGTAGAGGCTTCGGTTTGTTAAGGTGCTATCATTTGGTGACTCACTAGTGCGGTCTCTCTTCACAGTGAGCCTCGGCCCTGAGGTCGATGGCATGAAGGACTACGAGGTGGTTCGTCCCGTCAGACTTCACACAGTGAAGAGGAGACATGCGGAGGTAAGGTTGTCTTGCTATGACAGAGCTATTTTGTTTACCGAATATACGTTTCAGAAGAGAAGAGATAGTTTGGTAGCACTTTATCTGAAGGGATGTGCATAAGACTGACATGAACATGACAGAGTCTTTATGAATGTTTACGACTGTTGTCATTAAGTGTCATTCGGTCAATTATGTCGTTTTAATGCAAAGTTGACATTGTTTTGGATGTTTTTGTTATGACAACTTGACATTAATCAAGACAACATAACCTGTCAATGTCTTTGTTAAGTTTAGGCATGAAGCCTTGGGGTTAAGGTTAGACATGAAGCCTTGGGGTTAAGGTTAGACATGAAGCCTTGGGGCCAGGATTAGGATTAAAGGTTAAATTTAAATTTAGGAGTTAGGGTTGTCAAGTTGTCAAAGACAAAACAATGTCAACTTTACATTAAAAATGACATAAATGAGCCAATGACACTTAATGACAACAGTCATAAACATTCATAAATTAATATGATTCAATAATTATTAAGTGTTAAGTGTTAAGCGATATTTCTACTGTTTTCACATAGCAGTGATGCCAGGGTTGTGTTGTTGATAGTTGGTAAATAATGAAGGGAATAAAACATTTATTATAATTACTGAGAAATAATCTGAAATATCTTTATTCCTCTTCAGCACATAAGGCCAGAAACTCTGAAGTATGCAATGACAGTCGGAGGAAAACACATTGAGATGCATTTAGAGAAAAATAGGTAAGACTTTTCAAACCTTGTCCAATACAAGCCTTTGTCACAATTTTAAAACTATATTTGGAAATATGTTGGGAATTAATGCTAATTGTATTATTAATACAAATTCAAATAATTTAAAGGGACCCCAGGAAGACTAGCCTGGCGTTTGTGCGTCAGCTAATGGGGATCTTCAATAAACATAAACATAAACATAATCTAACCTAAATACTAAATGTTTTTAAATGATAAGTAAATTATTCATCACTTGTTTACCATGAGAAGGGTAGAAGGTAATCCCTAACAAGTCTAGAGAAAAGGGCAATTTAGATTCATCACTAATTATTAACAGGCTTCTGTGCAATTGGTAATGTGCCCAACTTCAAATGTTTCAATGCAGAAATTTCCTGTTTAAAAACATCCCCTTCCTTTGACCTAATTTTCTCAGTCTGGCAAAACTATATGATGTGATACATGTGTGGGTATGAGTTATTGAGCATAATGTCACTGATGGTACATGACATCTATCGTGACCTTCCCATTTCCAGAGACTTACTCAGCAGTGATTACAGTGAAACGTACTACCAAGACGATGACACACCAGTCACCACAACTCCTACTGACATTGTAAGTCAAAATGCACTGTACCTTTAAGTAAACTCTATAAAACTGACATTAGATATATCTACACATTCTATAGTTCACTCACTATGACAGAATAACGGCTCAACTTGTATGAAAAGATTTTTCCAACAACACTGATTTTTCAGTTAAGGGACAAAATAAAGCAATTAACCCCAAGAGGAAGGGGTAAATGGGTGGATTTACGCCCGTGCCTCGGGATTTAGACTTACAAGCGGGCGTAA
>OMKK01034924.1:2523-14911 GCA_900302305.1 Polymixia japonica | reverse complement strand
GGGGGGGGGGGGTGTTGAACAGAGCATCCCTCAAAAGGCAGCCCTGTACATGGATGTGTGATGGAAACAGACACAACACATGCACTCATGTACATATGCACACAAATTCCCAGCTGTGCACACACACATAGACACACAGAGGGAGCTTTATAAAAAAAGAGAAGGCAAGCGCGCACGCACACACACACACACACACACACACTGGCTGAGGGTTCAATTCATAGATTATGATGATGATGGTCTGTAAGCCGTGAGGTTTGTTTTTAATTACTTACATGGTCATTAAAATGTGTCAATTGCATACATTGTGTTAATGCTGTGTCAATGTCAGCCAAGGACAGGACTTGGCACAAATTGTGCTTTAGTAACTCGCAGTAATGTAGCGTGACCCTGTGTAATTTCAATATGTTAATTGGAATAATGTAAGCACCCCCCTTCTTTTCTCTCTCTCTCTCTCTCTCTCTCTCGTCCCTATCTCGTCAAAGTCGACAAAGCAGTTGAAACAGCAATAGAGCACCCCCTTTTGGTGAGCTCCCCCTAGAGCTGTAGCAATTATCCACTGGGATGAATGTATTTTCATCAGAGTAAAATTAGTATTAGCCCATTACACCAAGTTGGCATGAAAATACATCAAACATTGCCAGTAATACTACAAAGCAATGTTATTCACCAATGAATCCCAAACTGTTTTAAAATGGCAAATTGCAAAGTGTTGTACACTATGTACCTTCCCTACCACTGGGATAGTCATTCAGTGTTACTTTGCAAATCGTTGCCGACCGTGATGTTGGGAGAGAACAGCCTAAACTCAAGCCAAGGAGCTCTCTTCTGTGGAATTGGGATAAAATGTATTATTCATACAAAAGCACCTCAATGGTATAATTCAGTCCATTAATGAATAATGCATTTAAAATGTAGGGTCTTAAACAAAGTCAAGGTAAGAAACTTGTTTGATTCTTTTTTTTTATTTGTGAAATGGAGGTCACAAAGGTCATGGCTAAGAGTGAATTTTCTCCTCCACAGTCTGATTAGTTGTAAAGGGCCCTAAATTCAATCTAAAAATGTGTATAAATGATATATCTTTACATGTTTACATTGGTTGTAAAGTGATTTAACTAATTCTTATCCAACAGCATCATTAAATCATTCCATGATTTAATTAATTCAAATTAGTTCATTTTAAAACAAAAGTAATGCAAAAACACGTTATCAGAGCGCTTTTTTAAAATAGAAGAATCATCGAAAAACCTCGCAGCTTTTTGTAAAGCCTGCGATTAAGTCAATAAATGCAACACAATAGTCCCTGCCGGTCATTTCGGTGTCAATCCGATTTAGTACTTGAAATCAAATCTGCCCATTGGCTGAAACTGTAACGCGGTAGTCGCCATTTTGGTTCGAGTCTCCACACAGGTAGCGGATGTACTTTACTGCGTCGAGCCCCGGAATGAACGTAGTTTCCTCCGTCTGTCTGTCAACGCTTCCGCCCGTCGCACACAGTCATGACCGTGTCTCTTGTTGTCCAGAGGTTAGCAGCCTTGTCAGGGGCGACTGCGGTCGCAGCCGGGGCATATGGGGCTCACGGTAGGCATTTAACATCTTTATAATAACGCCCTGCAAGACGAACAGCATGCATGGTTGTTTGAAAAAAGGCTGGATAATTAACAGGCTGTTTTCAAGCGCAGCAGGACTGTCGTATGCTTCATACCACACTGCTCGGCTGTCTGTCCTTCCTCAGGGGCAGTTGCATGATGTTTTGCCTGCAGGTTTCTATATGACTGCCAAATTACAAAAGTAGATACTTACAATAGGAAAGATTTGAGGTGTTTTGCAACACTGTCACTCTTTTTTTCTTTTCTTTGAGTGACATGGTTTTACTGAGAGCCAGCAGTTTTCGCAGTGTAATACCATAATCATGCTGTATCTGTCCTTTTTTTTACTATTCCGTATCTCTACTTTCAGGTTTCAAAAACAGCGACCCCGAGGATTACCAGAGAGTGGTATGTTGGATTATTAATCTGAATTGTAAATTCCAAGATGGAATGGTTTCGCGCAACCTGCCCTGTTGATCGCAGCTCAATTCCCCCGTTTTACTAAATGTTTACCTTCAGAGATTTAGTTTGAACAATTGACACCAGCCTCTTGGCCTTTAAATCGCATACAAGCCATGCCATTTACTCCAGTAGCTGTGGTAATAGTGTCTGAAATGACATCTTGATGAGGGATCAATAGAACAGACTTGTAAAAAGCTCAGGATGTAGTGTAACTATCCCTATTGCTATAAGACAACTTGGCATGATTGATGAAAATAATTTAATAGTAGTTAAAGCTGCTATGTGCAAAATTTCTGTGTTATTTCATTAAAAAGACTGCTATACAAAAGTTAAGCGAGATATGATCTTCACGACAAATGTCTGCCACTGCAGGTTGGCCAGTGTGTTGATGTCTAAACTCCTCTAAAGAATCTGTTCACCTGTAGCATGTTCACCTGTAGCGTGTTCACCTGTAGCGTGTTCACCTGTAGCGTGTTCACCTGTAGCGTGTTCACCTGTAGCGTGTTCACCTGTAGCGTGTTCACCTGTAGCGTGTGCACATAGCAGCTTTAACCTTTTTCAGAATATCTTTGATCCGCTAAATGAAGATTGATTTGAGAGGGTAGAATTTCCAAATGATGTGTTTTGTAATATGTTTTTATCTCTCTCTCTCTCTCTGTCTCTGTCTCCAGCTGTTTGAAACGGCCAACAAGTACCACTTCTACCACAGCCTAGCTCTGCTGGGGGCCGCCCGCTGTGGCAAACCTGCCGTGGTGAGTATTCAAGTCTAATACCAATTATCAGGCCTGGATTCACTCCACTGTTCTCTTATAGTGAAATAGTTTGACGGTGAACTCCCGTCATCCCATCCCCCCCCCAGAGAAAGTTGTCTTCCTCTGCTGCTTTTGTTTTACATAACGCCCTTTTCACTTGATCATACCGTAAACTCATGACTCGTGGAGAAAGTACGGATGTGGGGAAGGGAAAGAGAGGTGCTTTGACCAGCCCTCGACAACTGATATTGAAGTGCCCTTGAGCCAGGCGCTGAACCCTCGAGGTGCTGCTCAGTAGCCAACAGCACACTAGACTGTGGTAGCGCAGGGCGACGCCCTCTGAGGTGTGTGTGTATATGCATCACCCCGCCTCCCTTTTGCAGCTACTCCCTCTGACTGTTGCTGCAGATAAGAATGAGTTGTCAGTCAGCTTGCCTGTTTAAAAAAAAAAAAAAGATTCCCGTGTTTCTCCTACGTTCTCTCTGTTCTTTTCAGGCTGGCACCCTCCTGATGGCGGGCATGGGGATGTTCTGCGGCTCTCTATACCACCAGGCCGTGACAGGGGACCCTGGACTGCGCAAGATAGCTCCTGTGGGGGGCATGGCAATGATCGCTGGCTGGCTGGCCATGATTCTCTGAAGTCTGACAGCTCACATCTCCACAAGGACACTATATAACATCTCACTGTCGCCAGTTGACATCAGTGAAACGGGGAGGCTGTGAGAATTGGACGTGAGATGAAAAGGGGTGTGTTATTATGTCAGTCTTCTTAACGTTCCCCTCCCAGGGATGCGGGTGTGTGCATAAGATAAGACCATGGTGGTATTATCACTTTTTTTCCCCCCTATTGCTGGCTGTTTTTTTTGTGTAGTTTGTTTGTGTGAGATGAACGGATGAGCAAGTGAATATGTCATGTATTTTGACACAAATAATAATAAAAAAAACTTTACATATACAACAGCTGTCATATCAAACTTGTTGGAAGACTCTTCTAAACAGCTAATGGCGGACTGTACTTGTGCTGTATAATGACAATACATTTGAATCTAATCTAATCTAATCTAATATAAAGTTCCATAGCTGGTGTCTGATGCTGAACGTGGGTGTTTGTGAAGGATTTTGATTTTGATTTATATTTAAAATAAATTGGATTTTGTATAACTTTCTGGCTTTCTGTTGCTTCTGATGTTCATAGCACCAATAGGTAACTGTATAGATGGATAAATACTGGATAAGAACTGACATACTGCCAGTGTTGCTATAGCAACAAGCGGTGGCTATTGGTTGTTTACATGTCGTTACAGGTGTGATGTAGACTGTATAATTGTTGGCTCAGTACAATTTTGACTTGACCCCGCCCCTCTACTTCACCTGGTTGGTGTGACCAAACAGTGTGTCTAAAGAGGTTTGATGGTTCCTGTAAACATTCTGCAAGGTTGAAGAGACCCAAAGGATTTAACCACTATGAAAGCCCAAGGAAGGTTTCTGTCTTTCAGCCAGCTCAGTGCTAAATGTCTTTATGGCCTACAGCATTTGATCCTCTAAGTGGAGGAACACAATGGAGTTCATTACCTGGCCTCCCTTTAGCTGGGGCCTCGTTCCAAACTCTCCGTATTCAAATTGAAAGTGAAATCCATTGAAGCGCTAATTCCCCATCCTGACTGTAGGCCCACAAACAGGGACCTTTTTGAAAATGGCTTTATAAATCTCCAGGGTCAATTTGCCGGGGTCGGCGCATAAGCCCAGGCTCCGCGTTGAGGGGACGGCACTATTGACTGAACGCGTTCCCAATGAGCTCCTGATCACGACTCGTAAAAACCCTCATTAGACTCAAGTAGCTATTTAGGAAGCATTCTGCAAACCCAGGGCCAAGCAATCACATGGCAAAGATAACGTCAGAACCCCAGTCGCACATCTTAATACGGACTTGTGAAATAGATTTTTACACTCACAGCTGAAAGTTTATGGGAATCTCCTGACTGAAAGTTCAGGGTGTTTCACTGAGTGGAATGTATATTTTAACGCTGCATCAAAAGCACCCCGATGTGTTAGGTGCCACCGGGAAAAATTATCTCAGTCAGCCGCATGATGCAAGCTATAAATTTTCCCGGCCTCACACGGCAGACGTATTTTAGTCTCATCTTTCCCCTTGTCTATCTGACGCGTTGGTGGGATCCTTCTGTTTCTCATAATCGGAGGCAGCACAGTATGTGTTGAGACCCATTAACTTGATGGTGATTTTGTGCACGGACCACATTAAACGGGTGTGTACTTATTCACCAGAGTAAACGGGAGAAAGTGGAAGAGAGACACCAGGAAGATACAGTACTAGTGTATTTATGAGCCATGTTCTTTTTTCTCCTCAGTTACTTCCCAGGAAATTCAGGCGCAACCATTTTATGACCCTCCTATATGTACTATGTACTCTCCATTTACCTGAAGTGGTCCTGGTTTTCCCTAGACATCCGATCCGTGTAGCCCTCATTTTATGTTGCTGTATAATACACAGACCATAAAGCAGGATGGTCTGTTAAATGGACCCACAGGCTCGGGGTCTGGCTGGAGGTTCGCCTCTGCCTTGGTCTGTACTGTTGTGGGCGTCTGAACCAGAGATACTAACGGTATATATTGTTAATTGTACCTCCAGGGACCTTCACTTCACAAGCTTTCCCCTCCTTGATTTCTCCACTCAAGAATCTATTATTTAGGCAAAAGTTTCCCTTCCCCTCTCTTGGCCTGTCCTTCTCTTACCCAGCAGACGGATTTAATTACATCAGCTGCTTCTGTGGGAGACGGCTCCCTGTCTGATTGATTTCTTAGTTTGAGTTGTGCTTCGGTCGAAAGGTGAAGCACGGTCGGCGTGAGAGCCATCAGTCATGAACAGGCTGGGGATAGAGAGCCTAAGAGGGACTGACGGGCTGGGCTGGCTGTGTCCGTGGGAGGACGGTGCTTCTTCAGACGGGAATGAAATGCTTTGCCCAATGCCATCTTACGCGATTATCCAGAGCCTCCTTCCTCTCTTTCACGCTGACTGAGACAGAGACAAAATGCGTACACACAGACACAGGCAAGTCATATCGAAACATATCGCACACACACGTGCACACATGTGCATACACACACACACACACACACACACACACACAAAAGCAATATATCGAAGTGCATGCCGCCACAGCAACACCAAATCCTCTTTCTGAGGCACCAATCGGGTTGTGGCAGCTCGCACAGTGAAGCGGAATGACTGTAATGGCCATTCAGAGCGCTCTCCCACAGCTCCGTTCTCCTGCTGACCTTTTCAAGCCACTTAAATGATGGTCACCGCTATCACACTCTCAGATAGATTATTCCCTCACTTCAATGGACACCGAGGCCCCCGCTCTAACCGGCAGATGCTACAGCCCCCTTTTTTTTCCACGGGCAGCTCAGCCCCGCGGGGGGGAGGGGTGGTGTGTTATGTCCAGGTATTGCTATTGGGTCCCTGACGCGGACACGGTGCTTGTTGGTAGTCGGGTTTAAAGACAGATGATGCTGTGTAATGAATTATGAAATCGTGTAATGAAACTGTGTAGGTTTACAGCTGGTTCTTAGAAATGATGACAAGTTGTCATGTTCGCCACAATGATAACTCCCCTTTTGTTCGCTTTCATAATCTTTGAGTTTGTCAGCTCTGACAGCGTTGAGGTCTTCTCCCTCCCTCCCTCCTTCCCTTCTTTGTTTCTTTCTTACCCCCTATATATATTTTGATTTATTTATTATCACTTTTTCTCGCTGATTTTGCTGACATGAGAGATAACGAGAACGAGAGCTTTATTTATCCCCTTGGGGAAATTACGTGAACAGGCAGTGACTCGGTGACAGCATCAGAAACTTTGGAAATTGCATCCTCCCTTGAATCAAAATATCACCACCACATGCACCTCATGTACGCTGTCAATTTGTCTGGTTCTTCAAAGGGGAGGTTTTTCAGGGTAGCACCAGTTGTTGAGAGGGGTGATGGTATGAAGGCACGAGGAAAGAAAGTGGGGCTGCAGACTAGTGCTGTTTGGTACATCATTATCTCCGTACACTTTATATCCCACTTATGCCACAAAATGGGCTGATGAATCACAATCTGTGTCACACTATACAGAAGGCTCTACCCCACAGTTGGTGTGATTGCAGTCTGGGAGGTAGCAACGATCTAAAAATAGGCAAAGGGAGAGGTCTGATAGATTATGCCACAGAGCATAAATCCAGAGAAGCCAAAGCACAGATGCAGAAAATGAACCAGTAGGGTAGTATGACAGTGTATGCATGAATATACAGTATCCACCTCTCCTTATGGGTAAATTATCTTATCTTATCTTATCATCTTAATTATATATTGAAATATAGGCAAGGGGGCAGTAATAATAACCAAGTCCCAAAAGCAGTACACTTTCTTCAGCGTGTCACATAATCTGTGCAGTTATGATTTATAGACTATTACTAACCCATCTAAAATATTGACTGCAGAGTAGAGAAACCTCCCTTCTGCGCTGCTAAATCTTAGCTCAGCCTTATCTCTTTTTGCGAGGACACAGGCACATAAATGCAATCATAACCCTGACCTCATCCGGCCTCAACATCCCACACACACAAATCGGCTTTTGTAGTTTTTGGAACGGGGGGGTGTGCAAAGCAACCACACAATACTACTAATCCCAAGATCCTCTCAGTAGGACCATGAGTTCCTGGGCCGGTGTTGCCAGGGGGAAGGTGGGCGCCTGGGACCTGTTGGAAATGACAGCTGAAGAAATCGGATTTCAATACGGGGATCAAAACAATAATAAACCCGGGAGATAGCGAAGAAAACCTCCTCGCAGCGGTGTGAACAGGGTGTGTGTGTGTGTGTGTTTGTTTCAGAGATATTCGAGCGGTTTTTAACGCTTAGCCTCATATAGCTAATGTCTTGTAATTTGATCCGCTGTGTCTCGCAAGCTAGCCGAGGACCTGACGTGCGTGCGTGCGTGCGTGCGTGCGTGTGCGCGTCCGTCCGTGCGTGCGTGTGTGCATGTGTTTTGTCGCCGCGCTTTAATCCTCACTGTTCCTCACTTGTCATGTCAGCTAGCAGGCTAACTTGAAATGGTTTGGTTGGCTAGTGTTCACTAGCTAATAACAGAAATGTGCCTGTTTCTGGGTGAGGCAACACATCGATCTTATATAAGTATAACTAGGATATACGTGTGGTTAGTGTACAGCATGTTTATTTGTTGGCTCATGGCAATTAGCTGACGTTCACTTTAAATCAGCTGGCAAGCAGGCTAATTAGCCCTTACTATTAGCTTAGTAGCTAATTAGCCTTGCTATTAGCTTTGTGGCTAGTAGCTAATTAGCGTTGCTATTAGCTTTGTGGCTAGTAGCTTGTGAACCTGCCGGCTAATTGACTTGAGTTGTTGTGGGTCTGGAGCCATGTTGTTGTCATTCCACTGGACTGAGCAGTGTTTACATAAGGCATGGTCAGCTGGGACTTCATTAGGGTCAGATTGTAGGATCTGATTGAAAGGTGGTTTAACGCAGTGGTCACCAGTCATGTGCCATGGAGGGCCAAGAGGCTGCAGGTTTTCATTCCAACCAAACATTACACCAGGTGATTTCAGTGATTAGTACACCTTGAACAAGAGATGAGGGGAATTAGAATCATCTATTCGCCTGTTACATGATATGCACAAGGAATTTGCTTTGGTGTCTTTGGTGCTGGCATCACCTGGTGCAGTGGCCACTGGTTGGTTCTTATATTTATCTAGCTAATTATAATGGTGTTGATGATATTTTATGCTGGCTGTCCAGCTTGTCAAATACCTGTCATCTCAATTTGAACATAAGGGTTCTGATGAATGTAAAGTTTTGAATCTTTTCAAAAGGTACTAGTCATTAATCGTGGGTGTCTAGCCTACTTTGTTAACATTACAATTTCCGCCATTAAGATTTAATGTTGGTCATTGCCTGGCGTCATATGCCCTCCAGTGGTTAGGCTACAGTGTAGGCTACAGTGGTACATTCAGTGGTACAGTAGTGCTAACCAACAGTAAACAAAGGCTGGACAAACATGGGCCATCATTTGGTTTTAGTGTGCTGAATCTGAGCCATCAAACCTAATAGAGTAATTATCAGGAATCATAACAGCCTCATGCTTGCATTCGGAGACGGCTTAAGACATACATGCAAGGCTACTATTATGATACTGCGACCATAAGCATGTAGGTTAACAAACCATCCTTACCTTTACTGCTCCTCCTCATCCCACAGGGTTGTGATAGATGGACTCCCTGATGAGTGCAGTGGCGCCGCGCTCTCCGGCCCCTGTGAAAAGGCCGTCGGAGGTGGACTTCCGGTCGGGGGCCACCCTGGAGCAGCTGTCGGCCCAGGTGTCTGAGCTGGTGTTGCTGGAGCAGGGGGAGTTTGGAGACCAGACGGCTTTAGAGGTTCACACTGCCAAGGACTTCATATTCAACATGCTAGGTATGTTGTGCTTTAACACACACTTGGTAGACGTCAGAATCAGAATCACTCGCATAAATGGGATGAACAAACTTTTAAATATGATAAGCATGCAGGAATTGGTCGTGGTGAAATTGGTCAAGATAAAATATTGAAAACGTGTAGTTTCACAGTACTTACTGGCACAATGTAATAAAAGGACAACATAACCTCACATACAGTGCAAGGCATAAAATGAGTGTCCAGTATTGCATTGGTCCAGTATATCATGATGTAAGTGTTCAAGTATCAAGGGTTAAAAGTGTTAAGGTGTGTTAAGTCTGAAGTAACACAGTGTTTGTGCAGACATTGTATGCAGTGCAAGGTTGGCTTCACGATCACCAATTGCTGCACCAAAGTTTTTCATCTTAAACATACTTGGTAGGTCTAAAAGCATGGAAAAAAATGTGGATGTGTGAGGCAGGAGGGCAGGAGCCCTTTTTTTTAATATAAACTTCAAAACGGTTGACTCTGTTAGTATTGGCCTTGCAAGGCTCAGGCTGATTCAAAACAGTAGATGCCGTGTTGAGTGATTTTCAACCCATGAAATACCGATTTTTATAAATATGGTGTCAGTGTCAATATTAACACCAGGATTGATGTGTTTTATTATAGTACAGTCATATAATTTAGTTTACAGCTTAGAAAACACGTTTAGTAACATCGTATGGCATCTAAGTTAGTAGTTAACAGTGGATTTGATGTTGCATTTTTGTTAAAGGCTTAATCTGCAATTGGTTTGAACAGTCACGTCGCCCCACTTCTGTTTGTTTAGTAATCAGTGTGATGTGGCTGTTTGGAAGCATTTCACCTAACAGAAAACGTTTAAAAGCCACTCAAACACGGGGAACTCCTCTGTATTTACTGCTGAAATTCACTAAGGGAAAGATGGCCGACGCTGACTGAGGCAACATGCAAACCAAAACAACGTTATTGTAATTCAAAACAGAGCAGCACTTAAAAAACAATTGGGGATTGTGCCTTTAGACAAGGGACAGAAAACCTTGTTTAACAGCCATCAGAATCAGTCTAAATTGATCGACAACCACGATGAACAAAATCAGCTGTGATGACAAAATGTAGTTACCTAATTGCGCACTGTAATGAGTTTCTGGTTGGAAGCACCAACTTTGAACATGCAAATTAGATGTCTTTCAAATGCAGATTTGGCTCCACAGGGCCTCTTATAAACCATGCATTTAACCATGGTTCATATTTTAATGATGTGTGCCCTCGGCTTTCAGTCATCCGCCCATTTGACTTACTCCAACGGCCTCCACTCCTGAGGGGCTGGGTGCACCGAGGATTTTCCCAGTAGAAATAAGCCTCTTCCAGATTTATTGTTTATTAATACGCTCAGTTGTAAGTAAGGAGTGAAGTATGTTTGTTTTTCCAATAGGTGGCACTCTCCCCCCTCCCTGCCTTCCACTGTCAACCCTGGTCTCTCTTGTGGGTCTGGGGCCCGTCCCAGTGCACTGTCAACAGTGTCTTTGGCCCACGTCCTGATAAATTTCATCCCTCCCTTTTCAGCTGCCCTCTCATCTGTCTCTTTCTCTACTGTGCCATCTCTCCGTCCTCTCTGACAAACTCCTGCCTTTTTATCTCTCCTTTTTTGTATTCTCTCTCTCTCTCTCTCTCTCTCTCTCTCTCTCTCTCTCTCTCTCTCTCTCTCTCGCTCTCTCTCTCAGATCCTGGCTCATTGAATCTCCTTCCACTGCCATGCTTCTGAATAGTAGAAGATCCACAGTTTTTAATTGGATGGTTTAGCAGTTGGTTTTTGTCTGTATTATTCAGCTTTGGTTATGTCGTGTGCCTCTTTCTTTTGTGTTGTCTGGTATTCATTGATAGCATTAGTGTTAGGATTTGCAGTTATTTAATATGTGCTAAATTTGACCCAGAATTCCCACCAGTTGTACTAGTATTTTTAGTGGGTTATCCTTAAAGCACCTCCGTACACTATTCTCTTTATCCCTTGAAAAATCACATCACATCCGTGGTTACTGAGGGATGTTTAGATTTACCCGTAGGCTTATTTTGACACATTATGGGTTTAGTCAACGTCAGTTTAAAGAAGCTGTTGTGCAAAGAGACCCAATAACATTGTCTTCAACATGCTGACAGAGTTGACACAGTTGAATTATAATGAAGACCCACTAAATGGAATGACTGTGCAATCACACACACACACACATGCAAGCGCACAATCACATGCATGCAAATACTTGTAGACATGTTCACACATATATATTCATACATGTAAGTACACACACACACACACACACACACACACACACACACACACGAAAACATACACACACACACACACACTCCACACAAATGATAATTTACATGCCTATTTTTCCGCCAAGGGAAAGTCTCTGGAGGACAGTGCCTATTAGTGCATGATTGACACCAGTGGAATTTCTTACGTAATCCATGGGGGGGGGGACAAGGCATTTCTGTTGCTCACTCTCGCTGTCATCTGAGTTTAGAGGCGCCTGTGAGTTTCTCCCCTTTTGGTTAGCTCGCAGGGCCGAATGATTCAGAGATGCTGTCACATGACACGAGATAATGAGTAGACTGCACTGCTGCAGCACGACAGCAAGGCGGTCCTCTCAAATACATTGCGGCAAAGTATGCCTGAGCGAAGGACATTGCTTTGTCACTTCAAAGGCATCTATGCGTATGTGTTCGTATGCATGTGTGTGTGTGTGTATGTGTGTGTGTGTGTGTGTGTGTGTGTGTGTGTGTGTGTGTGTGTACTTGAATGCATGAATATATATGTGTGAACATGTCTACAAGTATTTGCATGCATGTGATTGTGCACCTATGTGTGTGTGTGTGTGTGTGTGTGTGTGTGTGTGTGTGTGTGTGTGTGCTTGTCTGTGTGTATGTGTGTGTGTGTGTGCGTGAGTTTGTGTGTGTGTGTGTATGTGTGTGTGTGTGTGTGTGTGTGTGTGTGTGTGTTTGAGTGTTTGTCTGCTAGTCTGCCTGTATAAGTATGTGTGTGTGCGTTAGTTTATGTGTGTGTGTGTATATGTGTGTGTGTGTGTATGTGTATGTGTGTGTGTGTGTATATGTGTA
>OMKK01034916.1:5169-19665 GCA_900302305.1 Polymixia japonica | reverse complement strand
TTATGAAAAGGGGGATGCCAGGATGTCAGTGCCACTTTGATGAGGCTGAGTTGGCGTGATACGCCCGCTAGTCCAGGGATACGCAGCAGGGCGCTGTCACGTGTACATTAAGTGCCTATATGGTGCGTGTGCATTGGTGTATGTACATAAAATAAATGTGAAGCGCTTATGCAGGAAGACACAGTATGATAGCGAGCTCCTAATCTGTGCCCTGCCCCTGATGAAAAATCTGGAGACTGGAAAGTCAGCCATTGTATACGGGGCAGGTGGTAATCCTGAGACTTAACGGATTTAATAGCGTTCGTATGACTGAAACCTCGGGTACAGCTGCAGGTGTCTGAGCTCGATGTGAGCAGGAGTATTGCTAAGTTTGTTCAGTTCGTTGTGCTCCTCGCTGTCCTCAGACAGACGACGCCAGAATTGGACAGCGTCACTGTTGCATCTGCCCTGGTGTCCACTTTGGAAAATCAATAACTGGGTCTTATCAGTACAGTCATTACTTTCATTGCACATTACATACAGCAGAGGGGCCTCCCCTACACTAGTCTACAGTGCTAGCAGTGCTGGAACCTGTCGAAAGCGTACGAGTTTGGGTTTGTCCGAATTTTGGGTCATTTTCGCGTTCAACTTTCTCTCGACTGACAAAGTTAGTCATCTGCTTAACTTGCTCCATTCTGCCCTCTTTCGCCTTGCTAGCAGACAGCTCCTTCTCAACGGAGGACATGCCATGTGTTTTTGCTCTTGTCTCGCACTTCTTTTCAGTGTGGTTCCTTCGCTGCCATTGACTTTGATTCGTTGTCTGACCACACCAGTAACCCATCAGATCTCAAAAATAAAGTCTTTCTCCCACAAATAATTACAAGTGTGTTTCATCATTTTTGTGCAATGCAGGCTGCTACTAGTTGTCTAGTTTGACCTGACTCACAGTATGAGAATGCGTCCATTTGCGTGCATTGAGTTTTACATGCGCATGTCATCCCAACTTGTTAACATGAGGATGTAACCTACTGTCACACAAGTGGCCAGATTAATGTAATACAGTCTGAGAAAACGTTTGATTGGGAATAAAACATTTTAATGTACATTATAATGAAATTTCCCTCATTTTGCCACAGACACAGACACGTCTTTCCACAGACACATTATGTCCATGTACAGAAACGTTGACGACCCCTGATTGACAAGTTCAGCCATTTTCGTTTACTGAATCCATTCTGACTGAACTGTCAGTCAAACAGAGGTGGTCATGGGAAGGCGAGGGAGTGATGTGGTTTTTAAAAACATAAGAAATAAATCGATATTTTTTTCGGGAAAAGCAATACTTTTAATTACTATGTTTATATGGTCTCTGTGCACGTCTTACCTTTATTTAATTGTTTGGTTCAGTACAAAAGTTACATATGTGACCTTTAAAAAACAATCAATGATTGTGCCTTTAAGTTTGAAATGAACGTATCACACATTGCTGTACATTGGTGGGCAACAGAATACATATCAGTCGAAATACAGTTATGAGGAAGAGGAGGAGGAAGGGCTGGGAAATGTATTGACTTTATAAAAAAGTTCAATGAGGAGAGGGGAAAAAAAAGAGAAGCACAAAGTGAAGGAGAGAAACAGGCAGCGTGGTGTTGGAGCTGCGGGGGCCTATTAAAAAATGAATCAAAGGCGCCGGTTTTCCCACTGAAAGAGAGAGAGCCCCGCTCACAGCTCTCCTAGTGAGGTGGAGAGACATTTCTGGAGCCCTAGTGAGAGCGTGTCAGTCGCCAGGTCTCTGCTGTAGCATGCAAGCGCGCACACACACACACACACACACACACACACGAAGACAACAAACACACACGCTTAGGCACAATCACACAGCGGTGCCGTGCATTCAAGTGGGTGCACACAGCAAGCAGACTCACACACTAACACACCCTGAGACAAACACATGCAGACACTGTCTAATGAGCCCCTACCGGTGCCAGCCACCTTCGCTGCAGCATCCTTCTGCCAGAACATCTGACGATACATTGTTTTTCTTTTTCATCACTGAATCAAAAAAAAAATTCTGTTTATATAGAAGATGAAATCCAGGAATCCAATATCATGTATCATGTATCATGTATGTCCACATGGGGGTTGAAAGGAAGCATCTTCTTGGAGTCAAATTCTAAAAATAACAGTCGAATTAAACACTGATACTTAATTCCCACTTTTTCTGCAACATATGATAAGTGATTACTGAATTTAAAGAGCAGGTATTGTAGCCTTTTCAGTATAGAAAATGACTGAAAACAAAGATTCGCAGTGGGTTTTCTACAGTGCAGCACTGTACAAATGATGTCAAGTTGTCTTTTAAGGATCCTGCACCATCATTTTCACAGACAGCGCGAGCACTGGTGGTACGAGAAAGTGGTCTAAAGGTGGAAACAAAACTAAACCGTCATTCAGTCAAGTGTTAGGGCCCATATGCAGCGTACACAGATGCAGGTTTGAACTCTCAAGCTAAATTTTTACATCTATAGTCTGAGCGCACCTCGTGACCTGAGGGCGCTTCAACTTTCTGAATCGATATCTCAGCAAGCCGAGGCGTCACTCAGCCTCCATCCACCTGGCTTGTTGCCAACGTACAGTTACAGTACTACCAACAGCCTGCAGTGCATGCCCTCTGCCCACACACACACACACACACACACAACCGCACACTCAAAATCACAGATACATCCACACAGTCAAAGACAGATATTGCAGTTCTTTGCCTTTTATTGCCAGGTTGAATCATACTCTCTGAAATAATCAATCTGAAAAAGTGTCCAGCAGGTTTGAAATTTGTTTTAACAGCATCTGTCAGCATGTACATACATTTGTTTTTTATATCGAGAGGGATAAAGGATATCATTTGAGAGGTAACTGCAACTTTGATAAGGGTTATGCTTTTTATATTTAAAAAAATGTATAAAGGAATGATATTTATAAATTACCAAAAAGAGGAAAGGGAAGGTGACTATTGTTAATCTTCTGGATTCTATGCTGTTGTTTTCTTGTTCTTTTTCTTTTGTACGACATTGCAGATACCGATATTTATTTATTATGTGTTGTTTTCAATGTTAAGAATGAAGAATTATTGGAAATGTGGAAATTCTTATATAATTTAAGTATTAATTAATGTTCTCACATGGAAGTGATGGATAGGGGTAGGGCGTGATAAGCTTAGGCTTCTTCCTGCTCCTTTTCGAACAAAGATATGTATATTTTCGTTATTTGTCTTTTTTTATTGTTTGTTTTTTAAATCATGTTCGAAATAAAAGATTCATTCATTCATTCATTTATAAATAAGAACCATTTCAGTGCTTTGTTGTACAAATAAGTTAATTCTGCTAACCAGCAGGTAAGGTAGGTAGATATATATATTATATAAATCAAAGATCCAATCTGGAATATTGGCCATCAATATTTTGATAGAAGTTTCCTCTAGGATTGTTGTTGTACCTGGGTTGTGTGTGTGCGCACCACATCCAATAGATCATATCAATAGATCATTTAACAATATGTAATAAAATGATGTTTGACTGCAAAACCAACTTTAGAATATATTTATTAACATAAACATACATTAAAACATACATAAACATTAACCGGAGACATCTTTATCAATTAAAATAACTTCCTATTATGATATTAATAATAATTGAAGGAACTTCACCTCGTGCCAGTAAGGCATGTGACTTCACACTCTGTGGTGTTCTGTAGTCATGTGTCTAAATAGTCAATTCTGTAGAGTTGGCAGCCTGTCTCAATGAATGGCTGCTTGGCCCCTCCTCTCTTTGGTGCCTGCTTATGTTGCCGACATAAGCAGCAGAACATTCCTGTAGGGACAGAGCAAAGTGACATTATTGGTCATTGTTCATACAATTATTACATATTTAAATACATACATAATACATACATAAATACTGAATTGCATGATTTGGTGAATGCTGAATACTCACCATGATCAGCTCCCCAAAAGTGAAGCCAAAACATCTTAATCGCCCCCTGGTGGCCGGCTGCAGTATAGAACATAAACCCTGCCCAATACATTTTTCCTAAAGATGCTGCGATATACCGTCCAATCAGCACCAACTAATTTGCGAGCCGTTGGGACCAGAATAGTAATTAATTCCATAGGACCCTGGGAACATAGATACAGTTCTGCAGACATATTGTGAAGTGTTTGTTTGAGTTCAGTGGAGCGAACAGCTCTGCAGAGTCATGTAATTGCGACTTAATGACATTTCATAAAATTCTGAAGCAGCGGCAACAATAATTTTTATTCATTTAAAAATGTATATAACGGAAACAATGAAATAGTATGGGTGTATTCACATAATTATGCAAATTCTTAAAGTATCTGCAATGGAATCTCTAGTTAACCAGCACAAGTTTTCATCAGGCGGTCGAGCAGCCTGAGCTGTTGGTACCCTCTTGTTTTTGGCTGAACCGCAACAATGTCTGTTCGTCACTGAGTCACTCACTGACTCACTGACTGAGTGATGAAGTTACACCATTGGTCGGCCCGAGTGTTGGAGTTTCCCCATTGGCCGATGTATCCGTTTCAAATTAAAAGCCCTCTAGCGACAAGGCTTTTGGCCACAATTTCACACATTGACCATACCAGCCATATACTAGGTTACCTAGTCTTGTTACTAGTATTATTAGGTGCCAAGCACTGAAGGTGCGTAGGCATTTATTGTTTTTGTTAGCATTCTTTCTTTCTTTTTGTCTGGGTGTCTGTGGTAGCCCGTAGAACCGATAGGTCGCTTTTTATAAAAGTTGGTACATTGATAGTAGGGCTGCACGATTAATCGATTTCCAATCGAAATTGCGATTTGAAACAATGCGATTAGCAAATCGCAAAGGCTGCAATTTAGGATATACGTTACGGCATACCCAGGCTTTAAACTGTCATATCAATGGTTTTACAAACTCATGCCGTCCTCCTTGTGACAGTAATATCAGTAATGTGACAGTAATCCTCACCAATCAGAAGTGCCGTGCTCCTCGTGTACCAGTCATGTGACCAGTCATGTGACCAGTCATGCTCACCAATCAGAAGGCGACTGTGTAGACGCCCACCAACAACAAACACGTGAAACCCAAGGAAACTTTACATTCATCTCAGCTGAGCCAGAAGCAACGTTGGATAATTTAGTCCTGAAGAAAAGCAGCACTTCGATGGTATGGGAGTATTACGGGTTTGAGACGATAGATGTGCAGTGATGGCGAAACGAGGCTTAATGAAGACTTGAAGGTTTGTGGCCAATTGTATTGAAAATGGGTTCATTACTCGATGCTGGTGAAATAAATGTGCAGTCAAATGAGGCAGACGCTCCGTTGCGTTTGGGATTGTTTTGGATGCGATGTGCCATGCACATCTATTAGCTTGACTTTCTGTTTGACTAAGTCTATTACACAGTGAATATTGAACTGAAGCTTGACTTATATCGCGAATCAAATCGCAATATCTTTCATAAAAATCGCGATTAGATATTTTCCCCAAATCGTTCAGCCCTAATGGACCAAGACCAACAGTCCAAACTTTCAACCTTTAAGCAACGTCCATCTTTCTCCATCTTTCTGGGCCAATTGTCGTCATGCTTCTCCATTTTTCGCTGAGCGGCCAATCAGAAGTGAGGATGCTCAGTCAATTTTAAATCCACCGATTAGAATTGTATCTTGCAAGGTAAGCCGCCGTCAATAAAATCATCATAATCCTCTCTCGCAACATTACGTGTTTTGTTAATGTTAGCGTAATAGAACAAAGATGTTAGCTAGCATGATGTGTAAAAATGACAAAGACGCTATGGCATTTCCTTAACGTTACACCTTTGGCCACAGATGGCATCGGGGGGAAAAAAACGTCCGCGTCATTTTATTTGTCATGTGCACAGTATAACACTGGGTTTTGATTGTGTTATTTTTCCCAGAATTGTGTGTTAATTTATACCATCTAACAGTAACAGTGGTGTCACGCGTTGCAGTGACATGATTTCTCTGTATGCAGCGGTCTGGTTTCTCTGTGTGTCTGTGTGTAGTCCATGTGCGTTTTATGATTCCAGTTCCAGTATTTGTGGCCTCTGAGGTTCCACCTGCTGCCCATTTATTCAGCACTGCAGTATATCAATCCCGGTGTTCCAGTCACTCATCGTCAGATCGTAACCAGTACTACCTATGGCAGTTTTGCTTCTTGGCCGCTCTGTACTTCCGAGTCTGAGTATTCCTGTGCCTTTGGCTTTGTTAATCTTGTTCTCCTGTACCCTTCTAGTTCTGGTTCCCTGACTCCCGCCTGCACCCGACTTTGACCCTCGCCTGCATCTTGTTCTCCTGTTCGCTTGTGGCCTTGACCATCGCCTGTCCCTCAGTTACTCTACTGCATGCTCCCTCGACTACCGCTTGGATCACCGCTCTGCTTGCCACTGGACTGTCCGACTACGCTGTTTTGCCTTGCCCTCCTTTTCGTTATTAAATATTTGTGTGTTTGGGTCCACCCATTTAACAAACCGTAACAAGTGGAGTAAACTCATGTATGTGAATTGATGTTAAAATTAAAGCAAAGCAAAGTGTACTGAATGGGATTGAATCAAAAAATTGTTTTATAATCAAATAGTAGCCCTAAAAATCTAATCAAATTGTGAGGCTCCAGGTGATTTCCAACCCTACTGATTATACTGTATATATCTCTGAACCACAGCCTGCCACCAGCATGCTCTCTGAGCTTCCACCTCCAACCACCAGCATGCTCTCTGAGCTTCCACCTCCAACCACCAGCATGCTCTCTGAGCTTCCACCTCCAACCACCAGCATGCTCTCTGAGCTTCCACCTCCAACCACCAGCATGCTCTCTGACCTTCCACCTCCAACCACCAGCGTGCCCTCTGACCTTCCACCTCCAACCACCAGCCTCTCTGAGCTTCCACCTCCAACCACCAGCCTCTGACCTTCCACCTCCAACCACCAGCGTGCCCTCTGAGCTTCCACCTCCAACCACCAGCATGCTCTCTGACCTTCCACCTCCAACCACCAGCGTGCCCTCTGAGCTTCCACCTCCAACCACCAGCCTCTGAGCTTCCACCTCCAACCACCAGCCCGGCACCAGGACAGGCTAACCACTAGACGCTACAGGACCTCTAAAAATCAGCCTTGCAGAGGATGGAAGGAAGATCTTTTTTTACTTGACCTGTTATAGTTTTTATATTGTTAATAAATGTGTGGTTTGCTTCAGTTACAGTTCTTTCATTTGACTTTCAGATCTTTCAGTTTAACTTCATCAAACAAGGTGTAGCTTTTTACCACAATAAGCAGATAATTACAGTACATCAAATCACTTGATGATAAAATAATAGTTTCTAAAATGGATAAGAGATGAGGATAGTATGGCAAACAATCAAAAATACATGATGCATGTACAAGTTTATTAGTCTAGTCCATTCTTGTGTTCAGTTACGTTGCTGTGTAATAATGTTCATGAAGATTTGTATTAAGTGAAGACTGGTAAAGCTTTCTTTACGTTTTCTTTCTTACTCCCCTTGTTAACGCGGTCAATGAGGTATGCAACGTTATCTGTACGTTCTACATTATGCTTATAGTTATTGGATATGCTAGCGGAGTTCACATGATAGTAACGTGATAGCATACGTTTCAGTGAATGTTCAGCAAGCTAATTATCTGTAAGTTTAACAGCTTATAACCTTCAAAGTTAATAGATCATGCAAGCTATATTTTGTGTTTGTGAGATATTAGTTTTAATGGTTATTCTCTATGAGAATGGTCTGTATTGCACTAGACTCATTTTATGATTTGTGTATTTTATTTATCTACGGTAGTTCTCAGTAGTTTGATGGCATGGATATTCAAATTAATGCCCGTAACTGAAAAAAAACGCCTTATGTTTGTGATTTAAACTGGAGGGGAGATACAGTGAGAACTCAAGGTGAAGAGATGACGATCTGCCATCGATGTCATTGCTGATTTCATCATAGTTATTTACTACTAAGCAATTTTGAAGTGTAAATGACATTTAAAGGGACAGTATAACCACTATTGGTATAATTTGCTAAGTGTTAGAGAAGAGTCCTCTAATTCATTGCGAGTGAAAACAAGTTCATTTGTATTGTGAAAAGGTGTTTATGAGTATAAGTCATTCTCAACATAGCTGGTTAAAACTAAAAGCTAATAAAGCTAAGTTAATTACAATTAGTATTACTGTAATTAGCAACATTTAAGCTAAACTAGTTATTTAAACTGATCTAGTTACATTTAAATTTCAAGCAACCAAATAAGGAAGCGTGTAAGCTCAATTCAAACAATACTGAAAATGGCTGAATATGAGTATGAATATGAGTATGAAGTTAATAAACGGGACTTAGACAGTAACGGTGAAGCTGTAGAATCACTGCAGCAGTCTAAAAACCTTGATAATGAACCTTTAGACACAAACCCAACAAAAGCAAAAGAGACTGAGGTAAGTGTAGAGACCCAAGCTGCTGCAGAAGGACTACGAAAAAGCCAGAGAACCCGAAGGCTTACCGGAAAGGGTCAAGAACTAATTTAAAAGCCTTCAGCATCGCTTCACCATTACTTACAACAAATGGAAAGCTCTTGCTAAGGAGGAGGATGGCGCTGACTGGAGGGTCCCCTACCCTGGTGCAGTCTGTGGGAGTTGCCAGACTCCGGAGGCTTGAGGAAATGGCATGAGAGATTAGATCTCTCCGCCTCTGCAGCATGGAATGCTGAGGCTGCCTCGTCGAAATGGGGTCCGAAGAGGCCGTCACTGGAGAGGGGACCAAGGAGGAGGCGAGCTTTCTGAGGCTCAGAGGGAGGTCTGCGAAAGCCATATGTGCCACTGGGTGTGGGTGGAGAAAGACATCCCCCTGCCCACAGTGACAGCCAAAGCCTGGGTGAGATGGAGAATAGCACCGGAGGTCTTCGCAAGATTCTCCATCTCTTCCCTGTTGAGCGTCTCCTTACTCGCTGCCAAGGATGACAGGTAGGAGGAGAGGAGCGCTATATTATTTGCAGCTGCCACGCTTTGAGCAGCACAAGCAAAGGACTTGTCCGCCAGATCTGCGAGCTGCTGGTGGAGCCGTTGTTTTGGTCTAGGCTTCCTCTCGGGATGCCACATGGCATCCGGGCAGAAAAGCGAGACCAATGCATTCTCAAGCCGTGGGATATCCATGCTGACAGGGGCTTTAATCCCAGCAAGATTCTTCCCTACCATGTCTATGTAGGGATAGATGGGAGGAAACCTGGGACACAGGAATGGCTGCTGAGTGGAAGGTTTTTGGTGGAAATACTTGCCTACCATACCATCAGGTTCAGTGGGGGGCGGGAAAGGGGAATCCCCTTAGCCACCACTGCAGACCAAATCAGCCTGGGAAAATCCTGGTGGAATTCCCTCATAGGTGGAGCTCCAGAGATGGAGAGTGGGCTGGAGGAGTCCAGCGACTGATGGCCATCCTCCTCTGCGATATCCGAGGTGGCCAAAGATGGATCCAGAGAACTGGCGGCAATCAGGGGCTCATCGTCAGAGGATATATTACTGGCAAAGGAGGCTTGGCGGGCCAGGAGCTCTTCTTGGAGAAGAACTGACGGGAAGAGTTGAGGGCCCTAGCAGCATGGGACCCATCCAGGCACCGGGAACAGATGCTGTGGGCGTCCATGGTGTCCAGCCTCACGGGCAGGAGCTACGGGTGTGGGAGGATGGCCCTGAAAAGGGCCGTTTGTATGCGTCGTCGTCGTTGTTCATCTGAAGTGATGAGAATGTTGTGAAGAGTTCAAGATGGAGAGGAGAGGTGCTTCAAAGCAAGATCCTCAGCTGAAAGGAACGGAAGGGTGAATACAAGCTCAACGCCAGGTTATAAAGGCTGGCAGGAGGGCGGGGCCCTGGTTAGTTGTAAAATTGCACGGACATGTGAAGGTGGAGCAAGATGTGAAGCCCGCATGAAATATAACTACTACTATTAACTACTATTATCTCACATATATATTTCTTCTTAATATTCTTCTGTCAGAGTGGAACTCCTCCCACAGTTTTCACACTACAGGGTTCCCACAGCTCCTTAAAAAGTCTTAAAAGGTCTTAAAATAAAGTCAGGAAAATGAAGGTCATAAATTGTCTTAAATTTGCTGTAGGTATTAAATGTGCAGATGGTGTGTTCATGGGCGTAATTTATGGTAGGGAGAGTGGGGATATGTCCCTGCCACTTTTCTGATTGCCTAAAATTGTCCCCACCAATAATTTGATATTAATTGCATATCATTTAAATCAAATATTATTTCAGTTGGCTCTACAAAGGGTTAACTCCCTCATGTCCCCACTGGATGAGAAATAGAGTTTCTATTGGTGTTTGTTCGCTTTGTTCCCACCTCCTTTACATGCAGCAATGTGATTACTGGAGTGTATTTTGGATAAATCAGAAACGGCACAGTGCACTTAAGGCTGATGGGAAATTTAATTTCCTTACCAAAGTTACCGTCAGTTAAAGAGACAGCTCAGATAATGATTCAGCATGTTTCTCGTCTTTATGGGTTACCTGTAGATATCGTTTCTGATAAGGGACTGCAGTTTTCCTCCCAATTTTGGAAGGCATTTGTACCAGTTTGGGGGCATCAGTCAGTTTATCATCAGGGTTTCATCCACAGACTAATGATGGAGAGGGCCAATCAGGACCTGGAGACTATTTTACGGTGCTTGGTTTCTTCACATCCCACCATTTGGAGTCAGCAGTTGGTGCGGGTGGAATATACACATAATTCCCTTCCCAGTTCTGCCACAGGGGTAACTCCTTTCCAGGATGTCCATGGTTATCAGCCTCCACTGTTTCCGAAGCAGGAGACAGAGTTGAGAGTTCCTTCGGTCCAGGAATTCATCCAACGATGTAGGTGTGAGTGGAAGAGAGTCCGATTCAGTCTTCTGTGCACCGTTACCAGATACCAGGTGCAGGCTAATGTCACTGTATACCAGCACCATGGTACCACATTGGACAATTGGTGTGGTTGTCTACTAGGGATCTGCTTTTGCGGATGGAGTCCCGGAAACTGGCACCTGGGTTCACTGGTCCATTTCTGATTCTGAACATTATTAATTGTTCTGCTGTCAGATTAAAACTGCCCAGCACTATGCATGTTCATCCCCCATTTTTACCCCAGTGTATTTAGTGTGTCTGCCCCAGTGAGTCTTTGTCAGATTGTCTTTGCTTCCTACGTGATTACCAGTATTGTTTGCCTACCCGTTACCAGAATCTGACTCTTGCCTGTTTATCGACTACCCACCTTCCTGTTGTCCTGACCCAGCCTGTTACTCAACCTACCCATCTGCCTGTTGTCCTAATCCAGATTATTACCTGACCTGTCTGCCTGCCTGTTGTCCTGATCCAGTCTGTTTATCTACCTGCCCGCTTGCCTGTGACTTCGACCCTGCCTGCCTACCATTTATCCCTGCTTGCTCGTGACCCCGACCTGGACCGGCTGACTACTGAACATTTCTTGTCCCTTTGTATCATTCTGATTATTTCCAGTAAAGACCACCTTGTGTGGTGTTTGATATATTCTGTCTCCTGTGTTTCTGTTTGCACTTGGATCCCTTTACCAATCATTACAGTTCCCCACCTTGCTCAAGGCTGTTTGTGCTTCTAGGAGCAATGCAAATACCTATTGGGCACTTATTCACTTCAAATCAACCCTTCTTTGTCTACTGGGTCACTTTACGAAGTAGAAACACAGAAATTGAACACAGAAAGATGGATGCGCTGCTAGAATTGTGGAATTCATGTCAGCTGTTGCAGAGAAATTCATACAAGACTGCATACCAGCATGTCAAACTGTGTTGGCATTTATATTTTAAAAAGGCTTTGATTCCTGATTGGAATCCTGATCCAGTGATTTCAGTTCAGATTTCAATAACTGTGTATAGAGAACATGCACAAATAGCTATTCTTTGGTGCCAGCACTGGGCTCTCAGGATTATGTAAAGTAGCTTTCTCTATAAGGCTTAAACAGGTCAAGTATTGAACAAGTCATAAAAGGGCCCTTCTAGACGTTGTGGAGCCTGTAGATTCAAACAGATGTGGTGGGCTCAAAATCAATGTAAGAAATTATAGATCCTCTTGAAGAAATATGAATAAAGAATGGTGCCCAGCTCCTTCCTATGTCAATCTCCTGCTTGTTCTTTCATGTTTATCTTCCCCCAGTGTGGTCTCCTAACTGAAAAACCTTGGACAGACTGAGAGATTGAGTGAGTGAATGCCTGCATAATTAAACTGGCAGGAGAATTCGTCAGATAGTCCCTCACCGCTCATTGTGACAGCGGGCCTCTCCAGGCTGCACTTTCTCCCATCATGGAGCATTTTGAAGGACAGGAGACTGGCAACCTCCGAGGCAACAGAGGAGAAATGGATCAATTTCAGCCCTGCTTAGTCATTAGCGGTTGTTTGTGCCCCATCATAACAGTCACATGACCTCCGATGGTCTGAGTCTTATCAATGCTAGCCATCAGCGTAGTAGTGCTACAGCACGCATTAGCGCTACAACAAGCCGAAGGATCCCAGTCACCGCAGCTAGCTGTTACTACAAAGCTCTTAGCCCACAGGGTTTTCTTCCTGCCCCCTCAACTCTATCTCCAGCTCTTCTAAACTAACAGTGGCAAAGTCTGGCTATGTTAATTATCTGGGTCAGACGGACAAGTCGCCATGGCAAAGGAAACCATAGAAAGCTGTCTGAAGCCGACTTATTTCAAAAAGTGATATGAACAAGAAATACAAATGCTGACAACATCTGGTTTCTTAGATAATGTATGGATATCTGTGAGAAATCTATCATACTTATGCTTTGATTGCAAATGGACTGTTATATGATTGTTCTCTCTCTGTCTCTCTCTGTCTATCTCTCTGTTCTCGCTAGGGAAAAGTACTGAATGTGCCTAAACTAATGCAACAACTGTATCTATATGCAGCCCCAAATTCCTTCCTCATGTACCAGTTTGCGATGCTGTATGTAGGTTTGCTCCCTGTATTCATGTTCAGAGAACTGCAGATACTCTGTACTTCTCTCCATGCTGACATGAAATAAATGATTTAAGATTAGAATTAGGGATTTGACTTTCTTTATTATATTAGAAAATGATTAAACAATATCCAGTCCGTTGGAAACACGCCGGTTAATTCCACTATATTAATTTTCACACAAGCTCATTACAAGCCATTAAATAAGTCTTCTTAGGATCAGTAACAGGTCTTATGCCTCACTGGCTAATTGATTTGATAATTGAGAGATACACAAGCAGTCAGGCCATCTTTTCTCATCATGGATATTCCTGCAAATGGTTGGGAAGTGCAGATCCAATCCCAGTCCATTAAACTCAAATGACCTTAATATAGGAAATATATTTACATATTCATATCCGACTTATGTTTGCAGTGATGATTCACTCTGAAACCAATTTGATTCAATTTAATTCATAGACATCCACCCCCTAATCTGCTTACATTAGCTCTATTCTGAGGGCCCCCATTATTTATTTTAGTCTTGCTTACGGCAGACAAAATGAGGCTAATTTAAAGATTATATTGATTTTGCTTTCTGTTTGAGAAACCTGATTACTTGAAAGCAGCAGGCTCTGCTAGGCACCTGCATAACACAACTGTACCAAGTTACGTCTGTAATTATCGGTACACAAGACAATATATTGATGAGGCAGTGAATACATGCTGCAAATTGACAGCTGTCAGCCATTGTCCCTCTCTACCTCTTTTTATCTCTGATCTCTTTGTCTCTCTGAGCTGGGACATTGATTTTAGTGTCTGCATGCAAAACAGCAGCTGCCATGTGCAGCTCATCATACCAGCTTCTGTGAGTACGATTCCTTCCTCAAAAGAACATTTTTACAACAGTCTACATTTTCTATACGTTTAGTAGCCAGAGTATGATTAAGTTTAATTTCATTCCATTTTCATTTCATCATTTGTATTGTTTGTGGTGTTTGTATTAGTAATTTGGTTTGTTCTTTTAATGTACAATCTGGAATTTGTCTTTGTCTCTATTTCTGTAATATATAATTTTCTATATGCAAACTAAGTAACTAACTAATTCACCCCTGATAATATATCATCTTTAATTTAGGGAAAAATGTTTACTTGTAGAGTTGAGTGACTGGTTACTCCTAGTAACAAGGGAGACAGACATTTAATTCCAAACCCTGTTAGATACTAAAAGGAATGACACATTGGAACGTGAGACCTGAGCTACATGATGAACTGGCTGCTGTTTTGACTTCTGTATCACATAGTAAGACACATACTGCACACTGCAATACTGCATCGCGGTATGACTTGTTTTGTTCATTTTACGTCCAGCGATGTTTGGAGTCAAGCTGACAACCTTGTCTCCTCGTTGATAAGCTGCTCACGTGCCTCTGCCAAATGTGAGTTGTGTGTGTGTGTGTGTGTGTGTGTGTGTGTGCGTGCACGAGCACGTGCGAGT
>OMKK01034899.1:18184-36584 GCA_900302305.1 Polymixia japonica | reverse complement strand
TAAGGTACATGCAGGAGGACGGAGGACTGGAGGGATTGGTTGCTAACCCAACCAAACATTCATTCTTGCTAACCCAACCAAACATTCATTCTTGCTAACCCAACCAAACATTCAGTCTTGCTAACCAAACCAAACATTCCAGCTGTGCTATGGAGACTCTCCAAGTTTACAAGCACAGCAGTATTACCACGGTGTGTAAGACACAGACTTAATGGCACATACAATACCAATTGGGGGAAAATATCAGCTACTCAACCTACCTAACTAAGCTAACTCCTCAAGTACAAACTGAACAGTGACTGGCCAGTAACAGAGGCCTTTAGCAGGACAAAGTCAAGCTCCTACACACTGCAAGTTATCAGGTATATCACTGAGACTTACGAGACTGTTTTTTGTGAGTGTGTGTGTGTATTTGGGTAGCTTGGGATGTATTATCTACTTATTATTATCTATGAAATGACACTTAAGGTACTTTTTAGACCAGATGTGTAACTTGTGTCTTTGAGTGACAAGATGATCCATGTTTTGGAAATGAAGTCATTTATCCTTAAAGGACGTCTAACTCAGTCATCTTCATCCCGTCTCTCGTTCCCAACAGGAGTACGAGCGAGAGAAGCATACCCACTCCCTGCTTCAGTTTCAGTTCAGCGAAATGAAAGAGACGCTAAAACAGAGCGAAGAGCTGCTAAATGTAAGTACGGTACATCCAGAACCACGTCCTTAAATCTCCCAGGTGTTAAAGTGTATGAACAAAGGAACGTGAAGCAGGGCAGTTCTGAAAAAAGGCAGGTGTACCTTCCATGGATATTTAACAGTTCAAAAGCTGCTATCTCGACTTAATCTTTCTCTTTTTGGGCTGTTTTGTACCTGCGTGAAGGTGTGAAATGTTCCCAGCTTCCCTCTCTCTTCTTCCTTGCACCAGTCTTTCTCTGCTTTCTTACTCTTCAACCCTTCCTCTGCCTCCCCTTCCTCCCCGTCTAGGAGATCCGCCAGCTGCGCTTGAAGCAGGACGGCTTTGTTAGAGAAGTCTCCGACCTACAGGAGACGGTGGAATGGAAGGATAAAAAAATCGGGGTACGACCTGTGAACCCTGACCCAGCGTTGGTGTGATTCATTAGCACCAGTTAGCACTAGTTGAGTTAGCAGTCATTCGCACTAGTCTGTTATTTACTGTGGATTAGGGTTTAGCCTACATGATTTTTTTAATATAATTTTACATAATATTTAAGACTACAGTCCCCTGTATGTCATTACTCCGCCCACTTGTAGCTCATGTGTGGTGTGATCCAAAACATTACGCAAGATATTATGTAGAGTGTGTGTAAAAATACCGTCTTGTATCGAATATCGCCGTTGGCTCCAAAAATATCGTGATATCACTTTTCAGACATCGGCCAGCCTTACTTTACTTTACTATGACCTGCATCATGGTCACAGTAGAGAGCTGAAGTGATGAGGTTTATTTGTAGGCCAATGCAGAAGTTAGCTCCGTCGTGGGTTAATTCACCAAAACTTGAATGTTTTTTTTTTTTTCCCACTGGGTTTTGGATTGATGCAGAAAATAAGATAAGCAAAGGTGTACGATATTCACGCGTTTCGTTCAACAAGACAATCTCAACAAGACTCCAAACTGGGGCACTCTATATCTCCTATGCTTGACAACTGTCTGCTCTCTGTTACTTCTTTATCAATTCTTTTACACTAATTCTCCTGCTCTTCTGCACCTTATCTCTGCCACTTGGGGGTACGCTCAGGCCTTAGAGCGACAGAAAGAATATACAGATGCCATCCGAATTGAGCGAGATGAGCTCAGAGACGAGGTGGTCAAGCTAAAAGATATTCTGAAGGTATTCAATGGGTGTGAAATGATGGTATTGAACTTGAGTTTAGTGTAAGTTTTAGTACTGTAAGTCAAAGCTGCTAGTGGCTAGTCTTAGGAAGTAAATTTGAACCTTTGAAATGTCAAAAAAAAAGGTTATGAAATAAGTTTGTTTGCTCTTGTATCCTCCAAACCCTCCCACATCATTTAAAATCCAAATAACGTAATCTGGGTTTGCCGACTTTACTTGAGATTAAGGTTATTTTTTCAATATATGATTAGATTTGAATGAAGTTCTAAGTGTATGCTGAACGATCATGCTAAATTTTCTATACCGAAACCACATAGTGCAGCTTTCATTTTGTAACTTGTTTCAGGGTGTAAGACCTATATAGGTAATTTAGACCATATTTATTTTTCATCTAGAAACATGGAATAGTGCTTGGACCTGATCTGAACGTCAATGGGGAAGTGGTTGAGGCAGAAACAGATGGATCATCCAGCGGCGACCCCACCTCCAGACCGGCCCAGACATCCCAGACAACCCTGACGGAAGGGAACAGCATGCTCGGTAAAGACCACTGTGAACAAAGATCACTGCACGCTCTCTTATCGCATAGCTCAGCACAAAACTAATTAAAGGGTTTCATTCCAAAGTACCAGGCATGCTTTTTGGGGAAATTGTAACCTGATGTGTTTTGCCCCAGTTATTTAAAAAAAAAAAAAACAAAGATAATTGCATTCTTTGAAATGTCACTATTCATTAAGATATCTTATAACTGGTACAAAAATATAAGACAATAATATCCGTTTTACATTCATGCCAGTTAGTATTTTGTGAGAGTCTGCATGATCTTTTTAAGATAATGGTTATATATATTTTGGAATGAAGACTCTAGTTTTGTACTCCTCATTGGTGTTGTGCTACTAAAGCTTTTAGAACTCTGATTAATACTAACCTTAAAACTTCATCTTAAACCTTCACCTTCAGTTTTTACATTGCACATCTTGCGTTCTTGCATAACCCTATAATTTACAGAGAAACTCAGTAGCATCTTGCCTTCATAACTGACTTTCACTATCTTTTCTGTTGCACTTCCTAACCACTCATTATTTAGAGTAAGTTTACACATTTCAAAACACATTTGCATTTTTGCACTGCGTTTTCACATCACATTCGGTGTGCAAATACTGACGGGTATCTTGAGTTGAACTAAAGGCCTAGCAGTGTTTTTGTGTCTAAAAGTAGATTTTTTTTGTATTTTTATTTATTTATTTATTTAAAAGCTTAGCTTATATAATATTTACAAACTGTGTTTTTAAGTTAGTGCGTTGAATTCACAGTGTAGTAGCAGTATGGACGAGAGGCAAGATTTTTAAACAAAATATTCCATAAACATATTTTCTTGTTATACTGACATTGGAGTTCTTTAACTGATTGTATGCTTACACCTTTACTAAACATTCTCAAAGTAACAAACAAATACATATTGACCTAAATAACCTAATTCAGCAACAGCCCAGCAACCACTCCAGTTTCAAAACGACAAGTTTTAGATTTTGTGAAGGGACCAGAATCTTCTCTGTCTTGTTGATGCACCTGGGATCAAGAACTTTACTTCGGCCTCTCTTCGATGTTCCTCTTCCTCTTATTTTTTTCCCCCCTCTTCTTGCTGGTGTGCATTTTTTCCAACATCTTCCTCCTCCTCTTTTTCCTCCTCCTTCCTGCTGCTGAATCAAGTTCGACTATTCTATCCTATCTTCTCTTCTGCTTACATTTTACAAAATTACATTTTTCGAAAAATCATGTCACAAATCCTCATTTTTTGGCCTTTTATCACCGTCTGCTCTTCATGATCTCTCAGGCAGAGCACAGGAGACTCAAATGAGAAGTAGTGGAGAGGAAGAGATGGATCCAGAACAGCATCAAGAAACGCTTGAGGAAGCTAATGAGAGCCACTTGAGCTCTGCTGCACCCTGTAGTCTTGCTAGTGTGTCCCCACTGGAAACATCTAGGGAAGAAGAACAAACACGCTTGCCCACAGTCGGGGACAGCGTTGAAGAAAGTGACAAGGACTGTATTAATGCCATTCCTATCAGAGATGTCCAAAATATAACAGAATGTAATTCTGAGATTCAAGAGATTGTAAGAGATCCTGAGGACGAAGCTACAAGAGTTAGCGGCAAGGGAACAGAGACAGAAAGAGTTGAGCGGGGGGATTTAGGAGAGACAAGTGAAGGAGAGACGGGAACCAAAGGAATTAGCATTGGTGATTCAGAAACCGTGTCCATCACAAATAGTGATGACATTAGAGAGATGTCTGTTAATGATTTCTCTGGAGAGCAGTTGAACAGACCAGAGGAGGTTGAGACAAGTGAATCAATTATGAGGGATGTAGACTCGTCACCACAGCAAGGGGAAGTCACGGAGGATACTATGAAAATCGGCTTACCGGATGATCCATCCGCAGAACTCGGATCAAATACCAAGCCTCAAAACGATCCTGAGAATGGAGAAGATGCAGAGAACGAGGAGTTGGACGAAACCTCCAACCAATCTCAGCCCCAGGGTGCCACTGCCACAGGGAAAAAGAAGAGGAGGAAGAAGAAAGGCAAGAAGAAGAAAGGAGGGACTCAGGATAATGAAAATCAAAGGGATGGCGCAGAGCAAAAAAGTATGACGGGGAAGGAGAACAGCAAAGCCGATAAGGATTTAAAGTTGGCTAGAAGAGATACTGGGTGCGCAACGCAACCTGAGGTGGCTGGTTCTCCTGTTGAAATCCTGAAGGAATCTCAAATGGATCAACTTGAGGATAACCAGGACAAAAAGTGTATTATTGAAACTGAGAAAGTAGAGGCAGTGATATCTGTATCGGGTCCCAATGCAGAGTCAGACCTCAGTATGACTAATCTTATTGACAACTCCAAAAGTACCCACAGCACTGATGACCATGACACAGAAGGCACTTCAAATGTAGATCATTCTGAAGTCGCCAAAGAGTTCTCGACCAATGCTGGGGTCGTGCAGATTGAGTCAGAAACTATTGATGGCACAAAGGATGAAGAGGGGTCTGTTAATGAGGTTAGAGTAGAACACACAACCAATGACCCTCCTGACAGCTGTGTAATCACAAACAGTAATGACAACCCTGAGACTGAATCACAAGACCCAAACAATATTGATGCATCTAGTGACAAATCTGCTTCAAATGTAGATCATTCTGAAGTCGCCAAAGAGTTCTCGACCAATGCTGGGGTCGTGGAGATTGAGTCAGAAACTATTGATGGCACAAAGGATGAAGAGGGGTCTGTTAATGAGGTTAGAGTAGAACACACAACCAATGACCCTCCTGACAGCTGTGTAATCACAAACAGTAATGAGAACCCTGAGACTGAATCACAAGACCCAAACAATGTTGATGTATCTGACAAGCCTGATCCCACAAATGATTCTGGAAGTAAGGAAAACAGCGTGGCCCAATCAAACATTGATACCTTCATGCAGTGTCTTGAGAGCTCACCTGGCTCTGAGGTGCCATTGGAGTCTAAACAAATCACAACCGTAAGCTCAGACGCCGAGGTGGACACTGACATCAACCTGTCTAGTGTAGGCCTTTTGGAGGTAACTGAGACCATCAAAGATGGGGACCCAGGTGTAGAGGTGGAACAGATATCCTTATCTTGCAATGTAACTGCCAGTCATCTAGGTGATCAGTCAGAGCTAAGCCTAGAAGGGCCAACAAGTGAGGAACTTAATGGAGGCTTGAAAGAACCTGAGCATTCCGTTCAATCTGACAACTCTTTAGTGTCGTTCCCAACAGATGCAGAAGACTGTGCATCATCAGAGAAATGCTGTAATGAATCTGTCAACGAAGACAGCTTTTCAGAGACCATAAGCCAAGCTGAACATTTTGATGTATCTAGTTGTCCAGTGGAAAGCCAAGGTTTGAAAACACCAGAGTGTGTGGATCAAAACGATGAATCACATGCTGAAGCTTTCTTGGAAACAGAAGAGAATGATACAATAGCGATTTTGCAGACACCAGAAGAAGTTGCTGAGATAGGCTCTGTGATAGAACAGGACTGTAACGATGTAGAACTGCCTGTCGCGGAGGATCTTGAACATCAAAATATTCAAGATGGTCAGGCATGCGAGGCACCTCCTTGTCTGATGGAAAAGCAACAGAATGAACCCGATGAAGACAAGCCAGATGATAAGGATTCATCTCAACCCCTACAGCAGGACATCGACGAAGAGCAGGACGAAGATGAGGATGGACAGTCATTCGACTTCGATGACATGGATTTGGAGGCGGCCGCAAACGTCACCTCAGAGACACCCGTGGAGGATGTTGAGAACGTGATTGAGACCACGTCAGAAGAGGTCAACAGCGGTAACTCGGAGCTGAGCCAATGTGAGGTCATCGTGTCAAACGAAGACGTAGCGACACAGCTGCATGCGCAGGAGAAGCCAGTCGAGACCATTAAGGACACGTGTACAGTTGATGAGGCTAGCAAGGCCGACGCATTAGATCCGGATCCGGGAACCGTTTCTCAGGACCACCAAAACTCGATGGATAAAGAGGAAGCCACTGCACAAAAGGGGGAGGATGAGAGTGAAGAACTGCAAAACCCAGTAGAGAGGAAAATAAGTACAGCAGATGAACCGAGTCACGTTTTAGAGGAAGGAGACACTGGGAATGCTGCAGGCACTGTCGAAAGCAGCAATGTTGAGAAAGGAAGACAGGGATTAGGTTTACCGGCAGAGTTAGGAGAAGATGCCACTAAGCATCAGTTGCAGGATGAACAGCATAGTACAAACACAAAGGAGCAAGTGGGCAGCAACACAGAGCCTTCGTCATCTAGAAAAGATAACAAAAAGAACGGCAAGAAAGGCAAAGGCAAGGGCAAAGAGGAATGTAAGATGTCCTAGTTTAGACTTCAGTTTGATTTATCTTGTATTCTTTGCTGAGCTCATACTTTTGTAAGAAAAAAACAACATACAAGTATCTCCTCACTATTACTTTTTCCATTCCAAAGTCAACAAAGTCTGGTAATCAAATGTATATGAACAGCTCATGTTCCAAAACATCGTATTCCATTGTGGTCGGAGGTGTAGACATAAATAATTTGTTGTCAGTTGGTAATAGAGATTGCTTCAGAAATTTCACAATGCAACTTGGTGACATGAAAAGGAAATGATACTGCACTGGGTGTATTAGAGATCAGTATTTATTTTGGTATAGATGCACATTTATCATGCTGCTGGTAATGTTTTGTTAGTAATTTGCGACAGTCATCTTTGTTCTGCATTGCAAAACGTTTCTGTCTTTTTCTAAATGAGTTAGAAAACTAGACTCAAGGAACCTTTTCATTAATCTCAACAATTTCCTTAAGTATCTATTTATGAATCTTCATAATAAATGAGCTGTTACATATTCTAGCTGTTATATTGTTTTCTTCATGGTTAAAATGAACAGATCCATGACCAAAGCCAGGCCAGTTTGCAATTTCTGTTGATATAAATTGTGTGTAAAACATATTTTCTGATGTAAAAGCTGCATTTTGTTGCACTGGATTGGAAGGATGGATGTGGTGAAACCAATTGTTGTATGATCATAAATGCCTTGCTATGACCCAGTCAAAATGTTTATCCAGATTCATTTTTGAAAAAGAAATGCCTTGTATGAAACAGCCATCATTAAAAAGTTGTTTCAGCTCTCGTCAAGAAAAGTTGCAACAAATTTCTGAGTTTAGATTGACCTCTATTAATGATTTACATCCTGTTCATTTCAGCACATTTACACTTGGTGGTTCATATCTCCTGATTTGATTTTCATGTAACTTGAATGTAGCCTTAGAACCAGTGTGCCCTTGCATTGACCTCTCCACAGTTTCTGCATGCTAACCTTTCCCTCACACCACACCCCATCACTTCCCCATGGATGCCTGCTTTGTTGCATGCATCAACTGAACTTAAAGCTCCTCCCACTCTGACCCGCTCCCCCTCCCTCCATCTCCTTGGCTCCTCCCACCCCTGGTATGTTAACATTTTTTTTCAAAGATGTAATATGGAAAGTGTTGATAAAGGAGTATTTTGGCATTATGGTGCATGAGCTGATGTTTGTATTTACCATATCATAATACAAAGACTAGAATGTAAAAATGAGACTCTTGCAGCCTTCAGTAACCGTGACTATTTGGTTTCTAAAAGCATTTGTTGTTTATCTTTCAGAGATCCGCCTGAGGAAACTGGTGGACGAGCGTGAAAGAATGATAGAACAGGTGGGTCAGTCGGACATCCAGCATCTCAAAACAGTAATATGGAGGTTGTTGATGGTTGAGGCCATCGTGGAGTATCATCTGGAGGGTTAAGCAGCTTGTTGTAAGATGGAGTTAAGTCTGTTGTTTCTCCCTTGATGTTAACCACCAACAGGTGAAGAAACTAAAGGCCCAACTCGATCAGAAGACACATAGAAACGGCACAGAGAGCGCTTCAAGCCCCGACGGTGAGATTCTTGAGAACGGAACAGACCCAAACATACTAGAACTGCAGAGTAAGTACTGCGATTGTGTGTATAGATGTTCATATAGCACACACAATATATTTTGATTTTGTGTAGCCTAAAAAAGGAAAATTCCATTCACTGCTGCGTTCTACTTTTACATCTATGCATCCATCCGTGTTCTAAACTTGACAATATTTTTTTTCCCTGTTTTTCCTTTTCAGGAGATGCCAATAGACAAATAAGTGACCTGAAGTTCAAACTTGTCAAGGCAGAGCAGGAGGTCACCGCTTTAGAACAGAACGTGAGTATAGCAGCTGAGACCGTCCTCCAATCAGAGGCTGTGCGTCCACGTCCTGATGACGGCAAACCTCCTCCCTGCTGGAGTGCCTCTAAGCAAGGCAGGGATGGTGTTCGCTTTTAAACCTAAAAGAGAATTTCTTCTTTTCATACTGGCTTTAAGTGCAAATCGTTGTACCTGTCTTTGTATTTATTTTGTAAAGCACATTGTAACGTTGCTTTGCTTATAGAAGAAAAATAAAAGTTTATCTTAGTGTTGCGTCCTACACATTACAAGACCATGTGAGTTGATATCACAGTTGGAGACATTCCCGCACCCTCACCCCGAATGACTCTCATCCTACAGGTGACCAGACTCGAGGGTCAAGTAACACGCTACAAATCTTTGTCAGAGAACGCAGAGAAGGTGGAGGACGAGCTTAAGGCAGAGAAACGCAAGATTCAGAGAGAGGTACGCTAACTTCTTCTTCCCCAACACTGCAGACATCAGCATCTTGATATATAGACTATGAAAAGAAAAGTGGCTTCAAGCGTGAAATTAATTTTTGACCGTTGCAACAGAGCATCAGTGTGTAGCTTGTTTCTGTTAATAGTGTAACCTGCTTATTTAACAGGCTTGTTTTAAATTCCAGTGTGTTTTCTCTCTCCCTGTGTGAAATAACAGCTACGGTCAGCACTGGACAAGATAGATGAACTAGAGTCGAACAACAGTCATCTATCCAAACGACTAGAGAAGATGAAGTCTAGTCGAGGCACGGCACCGACTCCATAGCGACGACGACGACGATTATCTCCGCCTTCTCTCCGTCCAGCACTGGCTGATCACTTGCAAAAGAGTACCCTGCAGTTTCGGGTTACTCTCTTTTTGTCTTCCCGTTAGCAACCCTAAGAAAAGAAAAAACGAAAAAAAAAAAAGTTATAATCACAAAAGCACAACACAGAACCCAAACACGCAATGTGCCATTTCTTTGTCTTGTTTTTGTGTCGAGTGAGAATCGTGCGGTGTGACAGACGAACCCAGAGAGCCTCCTTGAGTAGGACACACGGATGAAGGTGGATGTCTGTGTGACTCCTGTCTTGAGAAAGTCGGTCTTCGATCTGTCGCGACGGCGGCAGTAGGCCACCGTTCTGCGCCGCGACCGACGTACGTGGATCCGCACGGCGTCGGGGCTGGACGACATCAAGAGGGTCGGATTACCTCTCTTGGGCTACGTGGTTTTTCTGTTCTCTAGTGTAGCAAGAGACAAATGATTGCACTGTCTTCTTTCTGGAATTTTCTGCTGCTCCTCTTCCAAGATTCAAGAAATTTACGGCGTCTGCCTTGTAGACACTGAGTACAGAGGAATGCTTATCAGCCCCGTTCAGTCTTTCAGCAAAAGACAGTCCACCATAAATCGGTAAACAATATAACAAACTGACTGTAGTGTCCACGGCCCAAGAGCTACGTCTGTTGGCAAGATGTTCACGCCTCGTAGGACATGATTGCATGTCTCACTGAACTGGTGTGTATCATGGATGAAAGAGCAAATTTGTGTGCGAGTGTGTATTTTCCTTTTCTGGTCTTCTTAACCTGCTTTTATTTCTGCAATTATGTTCAAAGCCAAAGTACAAAAAAAAAAAAAAATACAATCTATTTGGGTGTACATGTCCATCCATGATTCTCTGCTTTATTTTTGTTATCCATTTTCTACAAAAGGGGTTTGTTCAGTTTATGGGGAACAAGCTCTAAACACAATCAATAACGCTAATCGTCACTATCAAAGAGTTTGTCACAAGTCACTAGCTTTAAAATAACGTTTTCCTTTTATTTGCATAAAAGCCCAATACAGGTAAGAAGTCATTACAATGTACAGGTTGAACAGTTGATGCCCTATGTGACCTGGCTTACAGACAAATAAGCTTGACCCATTATGTGTAACCTCCCTTCTAATAAGATAGTACCTCTAAACGTATTTCTACGTCGTATAGTAAGTCACTGGTTGGCTCTTAGTTGCTGAGACTTACAGTAGAAGGTGATGACGATAACTCGGCGATATGGAGGAAGACCCTGCGCACACTGGGGGAGAAGCTGCTTCACTGTTTACAAAGCTTTAAAATGTTTGTAAGGAAACGTAAAGAACTGTAATCTTTGTGCAATAAAATGTCAAACCGTGTTGTATTGGCAGATGTGTTTTACTGCGCGACTTCTGGTTATTTTGCGTGGTCATTTTTACACTATTTCCAGTGTTTGTTCTCACTGCTTCCAGTAGCTCCTAGGAAATATTTGAGCAAAGGTAGTCGGAACAGTACAGTAGCCTGGAGATCTCTCTTCCAAATAAATATAAGGACCATGAGGTCAAATCATTTCATCCACAAAATCTGAAGTAAAATAACTGAAAAAGAAAACTTGACAACAATATTTTTTGGGTATCATAAGCCAAGCTCCTCAAAACGTTGACATGCTCCACTGTAGTCACATTCAACCTTTGACCTGGAAGTCATGTTGATGATTCACGGAACACATAAGTATTGTATCCATGATGCATCACAAAACTCCACGAGTTCCTCCACATTTGTCTGCAGCAGCATATTCAACCAGGTTTGGTTTGTGGGCTGCTGGGTAATGTAGTCTCGGGGTCTTCCTGTGCAGTTGAGCTTGAAAGATTGATGGAGTACGTCCGCTGTTGAATACGCTGAATCATACGACGACCATAGAAGTCACGATAGTCCGGTGGGAGTTCCTCGAGCGTGTGTAGTGCCCTCTCCAGTGTCTGAAGAGCTCGAGTTGCAGTCAAGGGGTCTTTATTACCGTAGGGATCTTTTTTATCATAGCTTTCTGCAGGTAGGTGGCGCCAGAACACATTGACACCCACCCCAAACTGCAGCGCTACGGTGTTGTGAAACCACAGAGCTGAGGAAATGATTGACGGCACTGAGTTAATGCACAAGTCCAAGGCACAAACAATGGCTGTTGAGGGCATTCTTTACTGTCATAATATAAGTAAAGTAAGTAAAAGTTTTTCCATACCAGGAATGAAAAGTAAGTCTCCAGGCTCCAGCACACACTCGAATCTCTGTGCCTTCACAAACTCAGGAAACCGCTCCAAGTCTGGGGAGTCGATGTCCAGGACCTCCGACTTATCACCTGATTGGTTTAGATAAAGGAATATTGTAATATGGTCATTTATTGCCATTTCCAATATGAGAACAAACCCACGTAGCCCTGTCGTCATAGATAGTAGCTCACCGGACAGGTAGAGGTGCAATGCATCCTGGGGGTTGTAAAGAACCACACGCTTCCTGCCGGTCACCTGCGCCAGCAAGTTATCCATCACCTGAACCAGTAAGCCAAGGAGAAGAGGTGTCAGACATGTTATAGAAAAAACAGTATCTCAGAAAAGTTAGTTCAAACGCTTTATTTTCAATCAGAAAAGATCCAATGTTAAATTGTTTTTATTTACGTGCCCAGTTCTAAAAAAAAAAAAAAGACATGCAAATCCATAAAACCTGGAGCCAGCACGCTGCACCTTACACGCCAAAATCATAGCTGAACAGATAATAATGCCTTGACTGACATTACAGGGGGTTGGTTATGGAAAACCAGCCTGCCACCTTGCTTCCCCTAATCCAATATTCAACACTCACGTCGTAGTGGGTCCACAGCTGCAGACCACAGGAGCTGATGCGAAAGACGCTGGAGAAAAACTGATCCGGTTCAAAGAACTGTGGGATATAGAAGTCCTCCGCCAGCTCAGGGAATTGTTTACCCAGATCAGCAGGTTCCTAAAGAGGAGGAAAGAACTGTGACACAGCTTATTGTCAACATTTAAAAGTCTAATATGGGACTGGAGTATGGTACCTCCTGTCACCCTAACACTGGCTGTTGTTGTTTAATGTAGTTGGTCTATGGTCTAATTTCAGTTCTGTCTTCTGTATCTATAAAGGATTTTTCTTGTTTGTGAACATTGGATCCATATTTTAGGTTACAGAGAAATCTAAAAGTTGTAAAAAAAAAAATGTACCAGCATCTCCTACCTTGACAACATTTATAGATTGTTAATCTATATAGATCATATAACCCCATATACAACTTCATATAAATATATATAGTGCGTAAGATGGAGTCTACTTTAGATACCTTTCGAACGTCCTCCCCCAGCGAGCGAAGGTAATAGCTCTCATCCTGACAGAAAATAACACATTGGATTAGAACAGTGGATTCACATCTCATATAGAAGTAGCAATATGAAGTACATTAAAGAGGGCATGTTTAAAGATGTTATCCATAACTTTTTCATGTTTAAAAATCCTAGTTTTGTTACTATCACTCATCCTCACAATGATGATTCAACCAAATGCTATCTTTAGAAACTGAACCTGCAACTATTCCAAAGAAGTGCTGGTCTGCGGAAGGAACACTTTTTAAAGAAGAGAGTGACCTTCGGCACGGACAAACACGGTGATTTAGAACTGAACTTTGGGGATTGTCGTTCAAACACTCTAAAGTTACAGATTATCACTTTAACGTTTGTAGTTACCTCACAGAGGAAGAAATCAGAGTGTTTTTTCTCAGACGCCCTTTTCACAAATTCATTAAATGGCAGAGTCCTATCAACAAAAAAAAGAGTAAATGAGGAGTCTGCAAATGAGGAGTACATGCTGTGTGTGTGTGTGTGTGTGTGTGTGTGTGTGTGCTCACCTATACGCAAAGTTTTTATGAAGGAAGTCCATCTGTGGAACAGTAGATACATGAATCTTCACTTCTTTTTCACCTCCTTTCCGTCCAAGGTATTCAACCGTCCAGTTGTCCAGGCAGGGTCCAAGACACACTCCTCTCAACACAGCTGGTCTTCGCTGCGATGCAAGAGTGCAATTATCTTACAAGGCTGAAGTCTGTTTCTGATTCACAGCTTCTTATTTCAGTGAAGGAAAATTCAAAAAGGGAAACGTAGATCTAAATAAGAAAGCAAGACCAAGGGCACTACTACCTATATACCTAGTTCATATAAAAGAAACCCCACTGTTGTTATACTGCAAAGATGTTTGCGATGATATGATTTGCTGGGTTAGCAAAGGGGTTCACTATTCAGCTTTTCCATTACAAATAAACTGCACATCAACCAATGTTGTACATGTATATCTAAGTATATGTATATGTTAGTATCAAGTCTTTTGCTTTGTCTTACCTTCGGATAAATCTCTTGTACAAAGATGTCCCTGTCCACTCCTTTAAATATCGGCACTGCGATCCTTTCCTGCAGCTCCATTTCACAAGATTTGGTTTCATCACGTTATTTCTCAGCATTCAGATGAACATTGCTGCCAGATCTCACATTGTTTACTTTCCACGCTGTTACTGTTTCTTCTTCTCTGGGTTAAATGGCGGGTCGCAAACTAACGTTAGAGGTGCATATCGCCACCTACTGTACTGGAGTGTGTAGTATCAGGCTATTATATTATTCTTATTATATGGATTATTCCTGTATGTTGAAGATAATATTTTTTTTCTTGTTTTTTATTTTCTTTCTTTCACTGTATAATCTCTTGTTCCACACTCCAGTACAGTTGGTTGCGGTAATGCACCGATTATATGGTTTGCCAACCGCCAATAAACATTAAAGAAGTATTAAAGACCTAAAGAAGAAGAACATCTAATTTGTTCCTAGTCGGAAGATACAGGCAGTCGGACGGACAAAAAAAAAACGCAATGGGAGAGAAAACATGGCGCTCCCCATGTTAAGAGGTTGTTACTGTAGGCGGTTGCCTTCAGTGTTGAACGCTGCTGCTCGTCTCTTTGTTCTGACTCGGTCCGGTAAAACGCGACCGACTCCTCTGTTGTCATCAATCCGTCCTTACAGCTCCGACCGCGGTGGACAAAAACAAAACCAGAAAGTGGTTGTTGTCGGCATCCCGAACCCTTTCATATGGTTCCGCACTCGGATGTACTACTTTCTGATCAGGGCTTATTTTGACAAGGAGTTCAGTATTGATGAATTCACGGAAGGGGCGAAACAGGTGAGTGTAAAAAACCCCAGTAGGGCCAATTAACGGGTTTCAATTAACGGGTTTCAATTAATGGAGAAGTGCTGTTATTCTAGTGGGGCGCTGCACAGTTCATCCTGCAGCTTCTTGACAACCCAGTGGCTCTATGTGGAGACTTGTATACAATCGAAACAATGTTTCAATCTTTTAAACAGGCCGATAACCTCCTTGCCATTCCTTCTGATGTTTCAGGCATTTTCTCATGTTTCCAGACTGTTGTCACAGTGTCAGTTCGAAGCGATGGAAGGTCTGGTGGCAAAAGATGTGAGTACAATCATGTCCAAAGGTTATATATCCGTTATATACCCATGCTTTAACTGGTGGCTCATTCTGTCGTTTTTGTATTCAAACATATCATGAAATTGATATAAGGCAGGGCTTGACATTAAGTTTTTTAGGTTTAGGTTTTTTAAGGTTTTTTCCTTCAGACAAGTGAAATTGATCTTGAACTTGTCCAAGAGCTTAATGTGCTGTAACCCTGTTTCTGTACCTAGGAGTGTTCCAGCCTTTGAATATGAATTAATGTAATTGCATATTGTGGGGTGGTATCATAACGGTATCATAATACTACTTACTATGAAGATTCCTTGTCTGGATTAGTATCAAAGGATGAAGCTGTATTGTCGGGGCAACCCTATAAGGTAGTACACACCGCTTGGTCAGGAACATCACCTCATTTCTAAAAAAAAAAATATTTTCTGCAGTTGATTGCTAAGCTGGAGGAAAAGTGCAACCTTCTCTCATCAAGTCACAAGAAAGCACTTTCTGCAGATCCTGATGAGATCATGTACACAACTCCTGGGGATGTGGGCATCTACTATGATGATAATGGTGAATCTTTTTTGTTTTTTTTATAGGAAATGTATCATAAAGGTAGCCCAGTAAGAGGGATACTTGTTTTGTCTTACTCTATGTCCAGCCCTAACTAATACCATTTTGTTGAAATTGTTTTACTAATTATTGTGATGTTTGCACAATGAAAGGGGCACTTTTTAGGTGTTCATTTTAGATCAGCCATAATCAATATAAATTTGATCCTTCCAGGGAGAAAGTTTGTCAGTATACTGATGCGGTTCTGGTATCTGACAAGTGCACATCTTCCTGAGGACACCATGGAGGGAGCTCGCATTTTCCAGGTAGCCATTGGTGGAGAGGGAGAGGCGGAGACTAAGAGACTGCTAACAGCCAATTATGAGTGAGTATATTTTTCTGTACACTAAAGGCAAAACCTATTACTCTTGTGGTGGATATAGAATGTTCAAACTGTGCTAATTTGAGTGACATATCCTTTCTATGACTTTCTATGAGAATTTTCCTTTCTAATCTTTATGGTTTTTGACTTGAATTGCTGGCAGATTCCAAAGGGAGTTTACAAAGGGCGTGGCACCAGACTGGACCATTACGCGGATAGAGCACTCCAAACTGTTGGATTAAGGTGGTATTGCTCGGAGGCTGAAATGGAAGTGGAAATTAGTGGAGGACCAGAGATTTCCTCCTGTGTTTCCAAGCAGGAATATCTTCCTTCCCACCGCTGTCTCCAGATATCCCATTATAGAGGAGATAACAGCTAATGCCTGACCAAGAAGCTCAGGAGACAACGTTGGGACAAACTTAAACTTTTACACTATTCACTGTAGAAAAGGCGCAAGAGCCAAACGTCTTTTTCTTAGATACTGCCCAAAATGTCAGTATTGTCCCAGTGGTCAATGATCAAAACTTGGATATGGTTACACACTCTTGCTCTGGACGACTGAGATTTTGCCCTCGTTTGTACATTTTGGAATGGGTGTATACAGCAGACCTGGATCAAACATTATAAGCAAATAATTTGTAGCTTATTTTTTTAACATGCTGGAAGAACCAGCTGGGCAGGAGTTACCACTTCAGACACTGCAAGTGGCAGAGAATTTTGATGATCACAGGAAAGTTTGAATTTGAATTTGAATGTCAATTCAGTATAATTTTCTCTGCCTTAAAAAATGTATTTGACACTATCAGAATTGCCCCGATGCAGTAAACTCACCATCCAGGCAAATGCTAAAAATTATTTGCAAATACTATTTGACTCAGATCTAATGAAGGGAATGAAGAGTGATCAAGGTTTACTTTGGTCAGTCTTAGATGCTGCTGCACACACTTTAGTGTCTCGATATGTTCTTCATACGGTCACAAAATGTGAAACCATTCCTCATCATAAAACTCATAATCTGGCATATTGACCTCATTCAAACTCCCACGCCTTGTGTTTTTTGAGAGTATTGATTGGACTCACAAGCTTCCAATAACTAACTGTATGCTTTAGTAGAGAACAGATTCTTCTCTATGTAGGTCTGTTTGGCTTATTTGCACTGTCATCATTTATAGTGCTGGAGGATTTGAACAACTGCATTTGTCCTTTTCTTAAGCAAAATATATGGCACCTGTAGTCGCCTGTCTTTGATGCAAATGATATACTGTATGTCCGTGTGTCATAGGTAAGGTAGCTTCAATCAGCAGATCTTTGATTGCCGTAATAAAGATTTGACAGATAAAATGTTTGGCTAAAATTACTTTATTTATATCCACCCAATTGAATTGTACTATGCAATAATATTATGGATTTTTTTTTAGGATTCACGATGGGTAATCTCTAAAAACAAACGTATAACTGGGAGGTTTTTGCAGAGCAACGCCTTCAATACAGGATGACATCACTCGCAGTTTATTGGTATATTTCAATCCCGGCGCACCATTGGCCCGCGTCCTCTGAAGCTCATCGCTCATTGGTCAACAGACCTGCCAGTCAACGTTTGCACAGTAGGTGGTTCCTGTTATGAGAGACTGTCGCCTGACGGATCACGGTCTCTGGTGTGGAGTTTGCCTCAAACGAGAACAGGAAACATGGAGACGAAACGCCCGTAAACGAAAGCCTAGAGTAACATTTAAGCATGAAATTCGCCACTGTGGCCTTTTATGGTTGTGCGCTGGGGCTGCTGGCGGTGGGTTTGAGGGAGTTGCTGACGGGGTTCGAGGAGAATAGATGCAGCATGACCTATATGTTTGAGTATCCTGAGTACCGGGTGAGTAGAGGCTGCTTACTGGCCTTGCATGTAATATCCAAAGCACCTTGCTTTTTTTTTCTCAAGAATCAATCAATTGTTTGACTGGAATGGTTCGCAGGTTTTTTTTTTTTTTTGCATGAGCAAAATTTTCATCTAAACCCAAATGGTCATATAACGTGCGATGCATCGCAATTAACGCCAATCAAGCGTCCTATTATATGCTGGGCTGTAGCTGCTGAACCTGTTACCTGACTGACACAGTGCAGGTAGGTGTACTACCGGTCCTGTAGACAACATCTCAGGCTGGCTGAACCATTTCATCAGTGGTTTACGAATGTCAACACGCACACACGCACGCACACACACACACACGGACGACACATTTCTGTCTGCAATTTAGTAGTAAACCTGTAAAAAACCTGGAAGCCCCAGTTTGTGTGTTCGTGGACGACACAGACCAAGTCTAGCCATGAATGAATGATGGAAGTACAGTTATCACCCAGCAGGGATGGAGATCATCTGCTAATCTCTGACCAGGAGATCAATTGGTTTTTGAGTGTCAAAGCTACAGAGCTATTCACTTAACAGTCCGTTTAAAACATTGAGATAAATAAATACTAGTAATATTTGTAAACGTAGCTCTCTCTCTCTCTCTCTCTCTCTCTCTCTCTCTCTCTGTCTCTCTGTCTCTCTGTCTCTCTCTCTCTCTCTCT
>OMKK01034899.1:0-15215 GCA_900302305.1 Polymixia japonica | reverse complement strand
CCCCCCCCTTCTGTCCAGGATGCGGAGGTTCCTCCTCGTAGCGTGGTGTTGGTGGGTCACTCCATGGGAGGGGTGGTGGCCCGGGCTCTGTTCACCCTGCCTCGCTTCAGCTCTCATCTCGTCAGCCTCATCATCACCCAGGCCTCGCCGCACCTGGCGCCCGTGCTGGCCCTCGACACGTACCTGCTGGGTACGGAGCGCACGCGCACACACACGCACGTTTAGTGCTGCACGACGCGCCGGTAACGCATGGTGTCACACCGCCTCATTTGAGAAATGGCACGGTATTTTTTTTTTTTTTTTTTTTTTTTAATCCTCCTCCTCAAAATCTGTTAGAGATCATTCAGCTGTGAGGTGTGATAACACAGGCACACGCACACAATTTTTTTTTTTTAGGAAAAATCCATCTCATATATAAATATCCTGCTCTGATTCATGTACCAGAGCCTTAGCAATCTTTTGCTAACTCAAGACTTGTTCCTAAATCTCAACTGTCAAAGATCATAGGAATAATATAAAACAATAATTGAAACCCTATTTTAGGGAACCCCATTTAGTTTTAAATGCAGAGAGTTTGATTTTTTTCTTCATCTTGTTCCACATAGAGTTCTACTCTGCTGTCAGACAGAGATGGGTGAACCAGGCGAATGACCTCCGGAACGTAACGGTGCTCTCTGTTGGGGGTGGTTACCGCGACTACCAGGTCCGCTCTGGCCTGACGTCCCTGCCCTGTCCGCCAGGAGACCCCAGCAAGCTGTCGCTGGTGGTAAGGCTCACCTGTCCTGTGGCATTATGGGAGTCGGATCTCTGGAAAATAAACTTTTGTCAATCGATTAAGTCACACTTAAATTTGCCACATTTGCTTGAATCTGCGTTTGTACTGTGTATAAAATTATTGTTTTATTGTTGACATTATGCTTTATGTCTCCTCATCTTTACCAAGGCAACTGCAGTTCCCAGGACCTGGGTGTCTACAGACCATCTGTCCATTGTGTGGTAAGACTTTGCATTGCGTGTTGACGTTCTAACTCATTTCTTTGCTCAGATCATAAGTGCACAGTATGGATGTCTTTGTGTGTGTTACAGGTGCAAAGAGCTTGTTCTTGCCACTGTCAGAGCTTTCTTCGACCTCATCGAACCCGAAACCGGACAGGTGAGAATGGCAGAGTTTGATCCGCCTTATTTTCAAACCTTGTCCCTCCCTGCTAAAACTGTCCCGTGAAGGACTACAGTGTTCTGGTCAGCGACGCGTAAAAGCAGAACGAGGTTAATCTAATGAATAGGAGGGGTCAGCCCAAAAATACAATGAATAATTGCAGGCTTATCCCATCAATGTCCAAGCTGAGCATTGTCTCATTATTAGTTCTCAGAGAAACCGGAGTGGAGACTGACTGTTTTGAACCATCACTTCATAAGACACCCGGTCAAGATGTTGGATGAAATCGAGGAGATCCCCTTCTCACTGCCAGGTTAGTTCATAGTACCACACCATATTATTCCTGTTGTAGATGCACACAAAGACGATGGGCTAAATGTTCGTCATTGACATTCAAATCTCAACTGTCACACTCAAATCACAACATCATGTCTATATATTGTCAAGTAAGTGTCCACTGTAAGCAATCTGTATAATGATAAGAATTTCTAGCATTGTAATTAGGGAACGACCGATATGGATTTTTTAAGACCGATACCGATGTATTTTGCAATAAAGCTGCCGATAGCCGCTATTTCATGCAGATATTTTTGTTTTCCTTTACATTTTCCATAAAGCGATGCATCTTGCTAGCATTGCTCTCAAGTCAGCTGTACTCTGAATAAACCCACATGGCCTGTGTGTATCTATGTCAGACATCTAGGAGAGAGGAGAGGAAGAGGAAGCAAAGTGTACATGAAGAGCTTCCTCTTAGGTTAGGAATAAGTCATGACTCTCGTTTTGTACCTCTGACCCCTGACCTGCACACATCCCTCTGGAATGTTCCAGATTCTCCTGAAGTGTGGAGTGAAGTTAACACACTGCGCCTGGCTTACAGTACACCGAAGGTACAGTATGCTGATACTATATACCCACACTGTGAGCTAGATCTTTTTCTATGCAGCTAGCTTTCTATCCAGTCGTCATTCAAGGACCTGAGAGTTGTCCCAAAAATGTTTTCTGTTAAGTTCCTTACACGCTGCTAAGGCTGTTGTTGTTCAGTGCTGCTCTCTGATGCCAACAGGAGGGCCAAGCCAAGTACTTCCTGTTTGCACTGTCCAGTCGCAGGAAAGCCTACAGCCACTTCTACTGCCGGAGCAACAACCTGGTGAGGTTGCTGAACTGTCTCTCTATTGTGTCCAGTTCAGACATATGGATTCTGATTCAGTGATGTTGTCCAACAGGAGATGACCAGCTGGGTGTTCGGCTGTACACAGAGGAAGGGGTCTTTGTGGTGAGGAGCACTGTGTTATGTTGAGCTTATTCTATCTTATCTCATGGCCCACCGTCCTCATCCTCCATTAACTGCCTTTCTGTATCTTACTGCTAGTTATTATTCTCGAGTACTGATGCGTTTTATCGTGTGTTATTGTTCTTTTATCTGCTCTCTCTCTCTTTCCAATTTCTCCAGTGTGCGTGAAGTGGATCTGTCTTTGGGAACAGAGCTTCTCCCACCATATAAGGTACATTTCTCCTAAACAGACGTCATCCAATCCAGCACCTTCATCCTGTTCCTCCGTGCAGCTATTGGTTGCTCATGCCTGTCCCTCGCTCTCCTCAGGTTCTGATTCTCAGTCTCAGTGACTTGTCCTCTGTGTCGCATCTGGTCGTCAGCGCCTCCAACCTCAATGGCAAGCAGGTACTTGGTCTAAGGAAAGCAAAATGCTTTGTAGTGCTCACATCCGTCTACAGTTAGTCATGTACAGGGCATAAAACTTAACCTTTCTAATTCATCAACCATTCATAGCCACCAGAGGAGTCAGAGGATTCATCTAGCGAACTGAAGTTCTTGCAGGACAGTTGTTTTTGGAATAGAGAAGACTAAAGACACAGTAGTGACCTGCCAAACTGGCAAGTAGAGTTGACAGAGTAACCGGACACAGCCAAAATTAACCGACATTTGTAGTAGCTAGTGTTCATGTCAAGCCATGTTCATGTCAATGCCCTGTTTTACGTTAACGTAATGATGAGCTTTGAGGTCTTTGACCGTGTTGTCTCGTGTTTGTTCTGTAGTTCACAGTGGAGTGCGAGTGGCAGAGACAAGAATCTCAGACTATATCTGTCCCGGTGCCACACGTTCTCTCCTTCGGTGAGTTCTGTTTAGTCTTTGATTCTCAAGCACCCAACTGAAAAGAGATTTTATTCGTTTTGTTTCTATGTAACTGTTTGTTTTTTGTATTTATCATTATTTTATTTTTTTGGGATTTTTAATTTTTTTTTAATTGTTATTGTTATTGTTATTATTATTATTATTATTTTTATTTTTTTTCAGGTTTTACTGTCAGTGATGTCACAGTCAACTCCTCTGGACTCCTTCACAACATCGAGCTGCATCACTTTCACCAGGTAGGTCTCATCTGTTCCAGTACGTACCAGTTGAACACATCTGTCAGTCAATACCTTGTCACACATTTTGAGTGCCTCTATGTCCGCAGGTATATCAGGCTTTCAGAATCACTGTTGCAAGCCACTGCAAAGTACAAAAAGGTAAGTAGATTTCTCTTTGGACATAAAAGCATATGTGCCAACGTTGAGATGTAAAATTAATTATTCTATTATCTCTCTGCAGATAGACTGTCCAATGTGTACAGAGTGATGGTGCCCTGGTTTAGGGAGGACTCTTTAACCACAGTCAGGTGAGTCCGTTTCTAGTTCATTAGTCTGCCTGCATGTTCTGCATAATCTGCTCTAGCTCATCGACATATTATCAGAGTAATATATTAGTGGAAAGTCACTAAACCGACGTCGTCACTCCTTTCCGCGTCCCTACCAGTGTTCCATCAGTGACTGAGATCTCAGGGATGCTCCACACTAGTCGTCATGACAACACCTCAGGCGTCCTCCTTCAGCTCCACACTGCCCCCAACTGCCAGTATAAGGTATTACTCCTCGCTCCCCTTCCTACACTTCCCAATTACATCCATATAATATGACCTTACCTTTCAAAATAGTAATGCATGAATTCTTTCCACTTCAATTTCAGGTCTCCGTGAGGACCTCGTTCCCCAGGGTGCTGGGACAGGTGAGACACAACTGATCAGCATATTTTGAGTTAGTCCTAGTTTCAACCAGACTCAGGACTGCCACAGGCCTTGAAAATCATTGAAAGTTTGTGAATTTGAAAAAAGGAAATGAGGCCTTGATAGTTTTTGAAAATGGACATTTCATTGAAAGCGCTTGAATCTACAGGAAAACCTTCGTGCAAAAGTAGAAATCCCCTATGTGCAACAATGGAATAGGCCTACATGGTTCAATTTTATAGTGTAACCAGGATGTCAGAATCTGAGAGGATTAGGTGTTGAAAGTCATTAAAAAGTCCTTAAATTTGATGTTGAGTAAGGTGTGGAACCCTGAAGACAAATTCCTGCACATCTATTGTAGTTAATAAAGTGATTTTTGATTTGATATATAACATCACCCATGTCTTATAAGTACTAACCTCTTCTCTTTCTCCTATCAGGTGCTGAGGTTCTGTGGCCCCCTGGTGCCGGTGTACACAGCTGTAACTCTCCTCCTGGCCTGCGGGGGGCAGCTGTCTTCCATCCTGAAGACGGGCCAAACATTAGCCATGAGCCAGGCGGTAGGAAGGGGACTGCAGCCCCACAAAGTCGACCTACCTGTTTATGTTCTGCACATGTTGCTTGGGTAAGGGCCCTTTATATATATACACACACACACAGCACTAAAGTTCTAAGTTCTAAAGTTGAAATGCTTCTCTACAAAACTACAAAATAAATAAATAGTAACTACATGACTAAAACCCAACAAAATAGTATATAGATCTTTGAATTTTCAAATATTGGGTATTTCATCTATGTTTTTCAGTTCATATTTCAGCTACTTTGATACAGCCTCTTATTGTTTTAGAGTTGGCACACTCATCCATGAACGAACGCCAAGCGAACACCACATGATTTCACCTTCTCCTCAGGTGTAGCTGTTTTGAGGAGGCCTGGTCCATCCTGCGTCTCCCCGCGATGGACGCCCTCCCCTCTACGTCCCCTGATGGGACCTTCCACGAGGGGGCGGCGCCGGTCGAGGAATGGCCCCGCCTCCTGTCCCCGTTCCTGTACGTCTTGGGGGCAGCTGTTGCGTTTTGGGGCAGCATTCTGCTCAGGCTCGTCCTGCGCGTCATCTCACTGATATTAGCGCCACTACACAGGTGAGGACAATTAAATGTAACGTGTATCAATATGATGCTCGCATTGGATATTGCACTAAGCCCAGGCAACACTTGGGGTTTGGTATTAGTGAACCGCCCCAGGCCAGTACTATAGTCCAACAGCAAGTGTAACAGCTGTTCACAGAAAGTGATGATCTCCTGATTTTATTTCTTTATTTATTTCACATAGAAGAATGTTAGATCTCTCAATCGTTTTTGTTCAGTGACCCTAAACTGTTTGAGTTTCTACTGTTGATTTTGTGATTCTATCTCGGCATAAAAACTGTGTTCTCTTTTGGGACAGAAAAGCAGATAGCCTATCCATTATAATAAGCTTTGTCAAAAATGTAGGCTATCTTTCAAATTCCTTTCCACGTGTTATTGTTGATTAACGTTGTTGTTTTTTTTAACATCCAGACCATCTGTCTCTCGAGACTGTGGAACCCTGGGTCTACGGACCCAGCTCCTCCTCATTCTGTCTCTGACCATAGTAGGCGGGACTTCCTGCGGGGCCTTGTCAATCTTTGTCACCTTTCTGCTCCACCTTTACAGGGTGAGTTTGAGGACACCAATGAAAACCAGTGAGACCCAATCACATCAAACAGTTCAGTCAGTAACTTAACCCAGTGTGAATGAAGTATTGCCTACATATTTGTCCTTTATTAGTCCAAAGCAGCTCAATAGGTAGGGCATGGCACTAACACTGTGCGTAGACTTTCAGTACTTATAAGGTGCTTTGGACCGTGTGATGTTTGGATAGCTTGATGTGTCCATCAAATGGCTACATTTTACATTGCATTTACATTTTAACATTTAGTTGAAGCTCTGTGTCCAGAGTGCAACAGTAGAAAAAGCTGAATTCTTGACAATGTTTTGTATGTATTGACAATGTTACACGCAGCCAATATTGAACAATGCCCTTGCCTGTTTTTGTTTTAACATCGCATGCCCAGGTGCTAAGACTGCAGATGACAGAAAGGTCTTTGAGTCACATGCTGAATCTGGTAAGACCTTCAGGTTGGACCCGTAACGGAGCGTTCACACCGCAAGCAACTGGAGAAACCGCTCAGCCGAACGCGACGTTTATTTTCTATGATCATATAAATGCTTGTTGGTGTTCACTGCGGTCAGGTTGTCTGCCCGTTAGCTAGCAAGGAATAGTCGGCTGCGGCTGAACAGAATCTAATGTAATAGTGTGATAGTGTGTAATAGTGTTCTATTGTAGTGTTCTAGTGTTCTATTCACTCTGTAATAGTGTTCTATTCTAGTGTTCTAGTGTTCTATTCACTCTGTAATAGTGTTCTATGACCACCACTATTGGTGCTACAGCTAGCAATTGGCTAGCTAAAAAAAAGCTATCGGAGAATAGGACGTGTTTGCTTGCAGTGTGAACAGAGTAAAGGTTCAGAATCTAATGGAATGCTACAGTTTAATCGCTTGGGCGTCAGACTCGGCAAAACCCAACCTCCCGCAATCCTTCCAGGCACCCGAGAAGCATAAAGAGAGCGAGAACGGCAGCGTTGATGGAGACGCCCCTGGTAAGATGAAAGAGTGCAATGGCGCCCCTCTCCTGTCAGAGTGTGCGTTGCAGGAGGTGAGGGCTGACCTGCAGCTCCACCTCTGCCTGACGACACTGTTCACTCTACCCATCATGCTCAGCGCTCCCTCTCTCATCCACTGGATCCGCAACCTGAGGTACTGGAATGGCAGTTGTGTGTGTGTGTGTGTGTGTGTGTGTGTCTGTGCGCACACAAGGGTTCAACCTAAGTTACTGTGGTCTTTGCAGGTATTCCACCCAGTTGGATCCAGACCCTTGCTGGCCACACACTGTGCCTCTACTTGTTGTATACTTGCTGCTCATTAACTGCAACACTCAGAAACTCAGCAACAGGTTAGTACAATCAATTACACCAACACACACACACACACACACACATCCCATAATACCTTTATCAACCACTCACTGGCCTTCCTTGTCAATTGAGTGATGTTCATTTTTTACTGTGCCCCATCACTGTAATGTTACGTTACTTGACATATATATAAAATATGAACATCTATCATATGTCTTATACGCGTCATATTCCCCATTCTATCGCCGTCAACTTTTTGCTTGTGTCCGTTTCAGTAAACTCCTGCCTCTGACCTCCCACCTTCCTCTGCCCGTGTCCATCGCCATGGTGACCTTCTCCCCACTCCACCTGTACCGAGTCACCTACTTCCTGTCTGTGGCGCTGGTCCCTTTGGGCTTTTCCTGTCTGCTCTGACGGTATCTGGCTAGTATTACTCCCCAGCTGACAGAGAAAACCTCCTCTAGGTTACAGTCCTCGGTCCACTGAGTTGGATGAAACCGGTTCCACTTTGGGAACCTTGTTGAGCCCAGGAGGGGCTTATCTAGCTGCCATGGAGCAGAGCCATAGACATACACAGTTTGGGGAACTACCTGCTCAGTGTTGACACCAAAGGCTCCATGGGGATTACACTGTGATTGACGGTTTTAAGAGGAGAGGGTGCAATGGCCTTGGAACATTTGGTGTGAATATGGCTCCAATATATTTACCTGAAACCAAGTTTGCCTTACTCTGTATATCTATAGCTCTGCCTTCAAGGAGCAAGAACTCCGCAACAAGCAAACAATAGTAGAGATTTTCAACAGGGTGTTACTGTTAAACGTGATGTTGCTGGTGTTTTGTAGCTGTTCCTGCGTAATATTTATTTCCTAATGATCACAATTTTCTTTTTATCTTTGAGTATAAATGTGTCACTGGCAATATTCTAGTGTCTAGTTTTATGGACATTGGTAGATTTGTTGTGTGGAGCTATCTCTTTTGATGTATGTCTGAAACACCATATATCACGATGTGATGTCAGCTAAACGAGATCATCTTCTACAAATTTAATTGGTGGACTGGTTGTTCTGCATGTCACCTCCGCTGGGGGGAAAATACCCACCCGAATTGGGATTTTCCAGCCAATCGTTCAAACCAGTAAATCGGCGCCAATACACCGATTTCAGGACCAACGATTGGATCAGTGTGCTTGCCATTCAATCCTTCAGCATCATGGTTTGCTGTTCGTTTGCTAATTATAGAGCTGATTGGTTCTCGAAATGCAATTACAACCTAGATTATGTAATTTTTTTTTGTTTACCTTTACGAACAAAAATGTTGTTCCACCTTGTTTCATATTCATACAGTTACACATATAGCTATCTATTACAAACACAGCTCTCTACTTCTGACCGCTGAGCAACTCCTCTTTAGTGGTTGGGGGTTAAGTGCCTTGCTGAGGGGCACCTCAGTGGTTGTTGTTTAAGAAGTGGAAAGTGTTACTCGCTTGTCACATCCGGATATTTCTAGCTTTGGGGTTTGAGATAATTCTTCTTTGGGTTTGAACTGGCAACTAACCAGTAACAAGCTTGTTTAATTGTCCTTTAGGTCACAAATTGGCGGTGAAGCACAAACATTGGAACTTCAAATGTAGTTACAGCTGAGATGATTAGGTTAATATACTAGGTTAATTAACATGCACGTGGGGATGGAGGGGGGCCATTGCTGAGTTTATACATCATGGATGCCCGGTCATGCTCTTAAACTACAAACGGAACTACAAACGTTCCTCAGGCTCATAATGACTTTCAACTCTCTTGTACATCTACCGTCTTTGGTGAAATGTGACAGATGAAGAAGCAGTGCAGTATTCTGGCTAGACTATGGGTCTGAACATGCCTTTATGGTGTCTTATTTACAAGAATACATGACAGATGGAGTCAGTTGTATGAATAGGGTCTACATGGGGCTGGGCAATAATTCAATATTATCATTTATCGGCTTTCAGTGGAATCGTACAGTGTATGTATGATTATCATGATATTGATTTCAAACATATCGGCCAGTCCTAGGTTTACCCACGATTTATTTTAGTACATAATTTCCATTCCATACTTCAAAGTCTTTCCTGACAATCTTAATGACAGCAGGGTGAGAAGAGCGTTTTGTTTTTACTCAGCTAGTTTAACCATTAAAGAGGCTCAGCGGAATTCTTAATAATGTCAGCCTCTAGTAGTTAAAATGGCGCTGTGGAGCAGCGTAGTGGGTCCCTGTCTCGTTCTGGTTGCAGTCGGTACACGTCAGTCTGTGTGTGTGTGTGTGTGTGAAGTCATCGGACTGATCTGGGCCCGCCCGGCAACACCAACGCACCAATGAACGTTCAGGTGACATCACAGGTGCTCACACTGACCAAACTGAAACTTAAACCAACTGGCGCTCGGTTCCATTTCAGAATGAGGTGAAACTGGGATTCAGTTCATAGATTATATATGTAAGAACTATACTTTGACCACGTGGGACCAAAAGAGAGAAGTTTAAGAAATATTGACATATCGCCAAAATCACGCAGAGCATTTTTAAGTGCTGAAAACCAAAACCTGATAATGCTCATTTTCCATTGTGATAAAAGATTTATAATACATTTATATTTTTTTCAGACGATTATTACATCATTACTTGGCAAAACTGCAAAATAAAGAGCACACATATTTATTAAACTTAGACACAATAATGATAATAATCATAATAATATCCTAATTTGTAAATTATGTTTACAAATGCCCATATGAGTAATGTTACCAAATGTTGGAGCCATTTGTTATCAGGCTACTGGTTTTCAATGAGCATCTGGCTTTACATTTAGAGATTTATCATATTCGTTTTCAATATTTTACTACACCAAAACGTTCTTAACATGGCTGCATATGATACCGCTCATAATGTCTCAAGTTTAAACTCAACAATCAAATTTGTGACCTAGAGGCCTAGACCTTTTTGCATATCTCTCATAATGCTGCCGATCATTAACTACACTGTCTTATAATCTACACATAAAGCTGTACTCTTAAACGTGTCAGTAGGCCAGGGTTATTGTTTACTATAGACTGGTCAGTAACCATGATGAAACGTGTTAAAGGTGCACACAGTATGTGACTTAGGAATGGTACCCTGTTTGCCTCATCTGTTTTTGTTTGTTGTTTAAAGTTTATTTCAACCCAAAATTCACCTCACAAGTAATACTGTGGTTTTTTTCTTGCAACTTAATGCAAGTCGTGTTTCTAGGGTGGAATATCTTAATGAGCAATGAATAAGCACATTAGGCCTAAGGCCTATGGGAAATTTATTTACCACAAATGGTTTTAAAGCGTCATTTAGATTGCTTTTGTTAAGACTGTTTTGTGTGTCTGTGTGTGTGTGTGCGTGTGTGCGTGTGCGTGCGTGTGTGTGTGCGCGTGCGCAGGTGGTGGGCTGTGGTTTTCTAATACCATTAGGCCTAGCTTTTCGATGTCACAGTCTTAATTAAGTGTGACATGAGTGGATGTATTTGGTGAGTTTGTTGGCAATAATGTCTTAAACCATTTAACTGTGTGTGACACTGAGCATGGACGCCCAGCTGATTCACCGGCACTCGCTGTTCTCCTTAGCGGGCTGTTTCACGAAGCACGATGAACGAGGAACCAGTTTCACAAATTTTTATATGGACAAAGTCGTCGTTTTGGCTTCCAAGTTTCTGAATAGGCTTCTTCCTGGTCTTGCTTTGCTATATTGCTACTGCTAACTCTCGGTACTGTTCTCTACTGTCGTCAAAGCAGCTGTAGTGCCTTTGTGCTTTCTTGATTCCTCATTCAACAGTGCATTCAGTATCTTACCTGCCTGCCAATCTAGACACCTTTATTGGCAGTAATATTGTCAGGAAGAGCCATCAACTTGACAAAAAAAATCCTTTCACAGTCCTAGCTGTCAGCTGAATGCTGACAAAGAGTAGATAATGGTGAAGAACAACCATAATTGTTAACTACCAAGCATCTGCAAGCTACTGTTTTAGTGTGAATCTGTTTAAACACGAAACAAAGTTTCTTAAACACAGTATTATGTTTGATTTGAGCGACTGTATTCTATAAATGCGGAAGGACATTTTTTTTCTGGCCTATACAAACGATTTGTTCATGAAGTCCTGGGACCAAACACCTTTGCCTGTCGACAACCGTACAGTCATCATACAAACACACGCTCTTCAAAGACACCCGCGTGTCTCCTGCACTGTGAATGTACCTTCACCGAATGTCTGTACATGCGTGTGAATTTACAAAAGATTTCTAGCATACACGGCAGCTTCCGTGTGCACCCGTCTCTGTTCTGTGCAGTTTTAGTGCTTTAAGATTAATGTACTCGGCCTCGTTCCAGATGTGACTTGGTGACCAGATTAACTTTGTGGTAGAAATGGACACTATATTTTTTCTATGAATATAATTGTGATTTATATTGTTGTTCACTGTGACCATGTCGTAGTTCCAGAAGACCGAAAATGATCACTGGCATAAAAGTATAGTAAAGTTACTAGCCAACTAAAGAACAATAATGGCAACATTAGATGGTGTAACACATGATGTTATTTAAATATTAACTAATTAACATCTGGTATTTTTGTTTGTTTGTTTGTTTGTTTTGTACCAAAATGAGGGTGGGATAAAGAATTAAACCTTTCAAGTGTTTTCATACACAAAGACAACCAGAGAGAGCAACCTCTTTTTAAACTTTTCTTGAATGCTTCACCTGACATCATCATCTTCACTCAGATAATTCTGTCATTCTTTCATTTCCCATTTCCTAAAATGAGTGAAAAATGAAATACAATATTAAATATTGAGTTGGATTAAGTAAAAAAATAAAACAAGCAAGATTACTTTGAAGTTGGATTGGATTCTTAAGGCATTGGTCTTTTTTTTACTTTTTATTAGTGACATTCGCAACATTCCAGGTATTCTGTTCAATTAATCTGCCATTCTAAAAATAGTGAAAGAATGGAATATTCATATCTGAATTTCTACCTTCCCTGTCAAAGGGGCTCTGAATGTAGGAAATGCATTAATTAACTAAAAAGGTTTTTATATAAATACTCTCAAAGGAAAATTATGAATTGCATGTTTGTAAACCATATCAATATTCTAAACAAGAATAATGGTTATCAAAATCTCATTTCAGTCTATTTTTAACAGACAAATTGATGATTGCTTGAAACATGAATAGCTCAAAGAAAGCCAGTGAATGCAGCACATGCTGTTTATTGGAAGAGTGAATATTCAGTGCTGTTTTAAACACAACATCAAACATAGATTAAGATCAATTTAAGAAGCCCTGAAGTGTCTCTCAAGACTTCTATACTATGTGTAAGAATTACTGGAAGTTAAGTGTCAGTGACTATTTTTACCATCTTAAATGTAATTACATTTAATTTCACTAATTTATAAAAATGTTGCCGCAAATACTATATCATTACTGTGGATCAAATGACATTCTTACATGTTCCTTGGTAGTAGTTAATATTTTGGCATACTTTGCTGTTATTGAATGTGTTGTTGGTGATCTGTGTTGATTAGTTACTATTGTACTTCTGTGGTAACTGAAACATGTACAGATGATGAAAGAAAATCCTGGTGTTTCTAGGTGTTTTTGCTCATCCTGATCACCTCTGCCATTTCAAAACCCTACAGATAATTGTTTAATGCAGGAGGTGTTTCCATAGATGTTGCATTATTTATGCAGTTCGTAGGAATACCATTCAATTTGAAATGCCACCAAATAGTATTTTTAGTTTCCTTATCTTCTCAGCTTCCTTGTTTGTTTTTGTTTTGTTTGTTTTTTTGTGGGGGTTTTTTTAGGTAATAACTGTATTACCAAATTCCCACTTGAATAGCATTTGTGTCAAAGCACACAGGAAAACTACTTTCCACATGTTGCAATAGATCCCTGTAAACATCTCTTTGATAATTATTTGGTATTCAAACACTATCATTCAAACACTGTAGTGGCTTCTTTGAGCCATAATCCAGCGCATGAAAACAAAATGGAGGCTCTTTCTCAGATGCTGAATTACGGCACAAACATTTTTGGAAAATGTTGTTCAGTCACACAAATATGTTGAGAATTGAGCATTTTCATGGATAGTCATGCGTTTTGGGGTTTCTTAATGTGTTTATGATACATTTTCAGATACACAGGAGGCCTAAGCCAGTGTTGAATCGGCACGTATAAAACAGTGATGTTCTCTTAAGCACGTGGTTCACAGCTAAATAATTTCGGTTGATATTAGTCCAAGAAGCTTTAAGAACCTCAAGAAATGTCTTAAAGTCTAGGATCATGAAAGTCTCTAACTAAACTTACATTTAGAATTTATCACAACCTGAATGTAGACATTGTGACTAATGGTATATTGGTTATTAATGAAATATATCTGTAAAAAAAAACGTCTTATTGCTCAAGTTGTCTGTTTGTATTGACTATCATTTGTCGTGTAATGAAAGTAATGAAAAATATTGCCACATATTTACACATTAACAGTGTTTAGCTGGTTAAAATGGAAGTGAACATCCAGTTAAGTGTTACTGTCTGCAAGTGCTTTATAGTCATGTAACTTAATGTATTTTATTTATTCCTTTTGCTTCTACCTAGAGTGACTTTAAAACGTATAACCTCCTGTTGCTGGCTGGTCCTTGCTGTGCGGAACTAGTTAGTCCTCTGATCTTTGCTGAAATGTTACAGTGTCACACAGTTATCTGAAACTGTACTGAAGATGTACCTGGTTTGAGGGGCCTGTTTTCTGGTAAGGTTCTGGTGTGGACAAGATGGAGAAAATTAAATATTTGATCCTCAGGTTTAAGCATTGTAATGACAAAAGGGATTGCTTTGATGTTTTTTTATATTTTTCACGTTTTTATCTAATGTTATTGTAAATGGGGAAAACTGTGCAATTTTAAGCACCATTGCTGTTACAATAAAACAATGAAACAAAATATCAGCAGCATGTTTCTTTATTACCTGTAGTGGTTTATAAACCGTGTATACTGTATAAATACACATCTCGCTGGCCACTGAAAGCCAGATGTGTGAGTTTAGGAATATCGTCATCTGCTTTTTAGGCCTGCAGATTGCAGTCAAACAACAACTGTAAAAAAATAAGTAATTTCCATAATAATCTGATGAAAAATTCGGTACAAAAGTGATATGCATGCTCAGAATCAATTTACGTATTGTAAGCCATTTGGCAATACCCATTGTCCGCCACTGGGGGTGCTACATCTCTGGTTTGAAGGCCTGGGCCCCTCGGTGCCTGTTACACAGGTTGCAGATTTCTTACAGATTTCTATAACTATACCGAGGACATATATGACATAAATGTGTGCCGTTGAAATGAGATGGAGCTGTGAAACGTCCAGTGGCTTTAAGCTCCGAGTGGTAGCCACTGCCTACTATCTCTGGACTTATTGTCTTAAGTGATTTCATCTGTCCAGCTCGTTTTGTGTCCTGCTGCACCTCTGTTGTCTGGCCACCAGGGGGCTCCGTCCCACTACAGCCTGCAGCGTCTGCGACAAAGACAACTACTACAAAGACTGCAAACTTTATATACACGTAATATTTTTACATTCTACTATCTTTGCGTGTATTTGCCTAGCAGGATGACGTATCACTCCACCGTAATGAAAACTGATGAAAATGCATATTTGATAAATCAAGTATGGGAACTCCAATCATTCCAGAACAGGCCTACTAATACTGTAATATTCTACCAGACTACTTAAATTAATGAATCTGTGCAGTAAACCTAGTCTAGTCTGGGGGGTATCAGTGTGGAGCATTGTGCAACAATTCCACAGGTTGTCTAACATTGCAGTCTCTCTCTCTCTCTCTCTGTCTCTCTCTCTCTCTCTTTCTCTTGCTAACACAAACACACACACACAAACACAATCAAGATGAAGGCTGATGGGAGATTATGGTTTTCAGAGGGAGACAAAAAGGTCAGTGGGTAAAGAAT
>OMKK01034898.1:3876-14545 GCA_900302305.1 Polymixia japonica | reverse complement strand
TCTCACACACACACACAGAGACACACAGACACACACACCACACACAGACACACACACACGCACACACACACAGACACACACACACACACACACATTATATACTCTATATTTTATCATCTTTTGAGAGTTCTTCCTTTGTTTCATTGCCACATCTTGAAGTTCTATGTCCTCTCTTGTCCTCTCCACACACACACACACACACACACACACACACTCTGTGTCTGAGCAGCCTGAAAACCTGCTGTACTATAACACAGACGAGAATGCCAAGATCATGATCAGTGACTTTGGCCTGTCGAAGATGTCGGACCACGGTGTGATGTCCACAGCCTGCGGCACACCAGGATATGTGGGTGAGTGTCTGATCTAGGTATTGGTAGTCGGTTACAGTGGATACAGTGTACATGTAACTGTAAGGGTGTAAATCTAGGTTGTGACTCTCCCTATGCCTTTACTGGTCTTTCTTTACTGTACATTACATAATTTAAATGCTAATAAAATACTTGTCGAGGGTGAGTGGCCATTTCATTTAATCTTTTAGAGAAGACTGCCCTGTCACCTCAATGATAATCCATGATATGTGTTGTTCTACAGCCCCTGAAGTTTTGGCCCAGAAACCCTACAGCAAAGCGGTAGACTGCTGGTCTATAGGGGTCATCACATATATCCTGTAAGTACAAAACTATGTACATTTCTATTCCCTATAAAAGGGATAAAAACTCTTAACCTGATAGGCCAGTATTATTTAACAATATTATTTAAAAACAACTTGGAATATAAGTAGACAGAGTAGGTAGCCAAGTTATATTGAAGTATTTAAATATGGGCGATTAGCTATATATTTTGGCAATAGCTGTGATTCTTGTCTCTTGCAGGCTGTGCGGATACCCACCGTTCTTCGAGGAGAATGAGACACGTCTGTTTTCAAAGATCATGAGGGCAGAGTACGCCTTCCACACCCCCTTCTGGGACAACGTCTCCGAGTCAGGTCAGACAGTCAGCCGTTTTCACTGGGTCCCAATAAGTAGGAGCTCAACACACTGGAAGCTGAACACATCTAAACACAAGCATGACAGTGAATTATCTGAGAATGTTTCTACGCAATTTTTATAATCTATTTTGATATTTCTCTAAATGTGATATTCCTATAAAGGTCCTTTAAGTTCCTACAAATGGCCATGTTCTAGGAAATATGGCAAAGTTAATTATAGTAGTTGACCTTAGTGTTAGCTAGTGTAAGTATAGAGCAGGATTTGTTCAGCTGACCTTAGAGCTTATCTTTATATACCAACATATCCAGTGACATCATCTCCTGAGGCTGTAGTGGTTGACCTGTTTGGATTAGAACTGGTATGCTGGAAAGCAAAGACCTAATTCAATTACCAGGAGGTAGCCATTAAATTGGCTGAAATCAGGATAAGTGTCAAAATAAAATTCCCTGTAATCTCAATACATTTGAGTGTAAGTTCTACATTTCCATTACAATATGCGTTTTTAACAAGGCCCAAATAGACTATCACTTTTTAATGCATCTTTGCACACCTGCTCTTATTCAGGGAATTGTTGTAATTTTATGTCTTTCATGGCCCCTAACCTCTGTCATTATGTGATAGACAATAACGTGAATCTTCTTGATGAAGACACACCCAGTACAAAAAAAGTAACTCAAATTGATCTCGATCCACTTTGCAACAGTAAATTGGTATCAATATTTTATAATATTGGCCAATAAAGATGTTTTTGTTGCACACTTTCAGCTTCAGCTAGGTCAGGGTCAAATATAGAAGGCTTTTTTGAACAAAATTAATTTACTCAACATTGAACGTCTTGCCATTTGGCACACAAGACAGGTTAAGCAAACATGGTAGCAGTTGAGCGCCACCATACATACAGTACATAACCTGATAACCTGCTGTGTTAGATACTGACGGCTCGCCTCGACTGTGTCTCAACAGCGAAAGACTTTATCAGGAGTATGATGGAGAAACACCCAAATAAACGCTTCTCCACAGAACAGGCACTCAGGCACCCCTGGTGAGTCCTCTCTGTCCCACACACACACACACACACACACACACACACACACACACCCTCCCTGTTCATTGTGAACTAATCAAGGTCATGGCTTGGTACAGGATTGTTGGGGACACGGCGAGCGACCAGGACATTTACCAGTCTGTCTGTGAGCAGATCCAGAGAAACTTTGCCAAATCCAGATGGAGGGTGAGCAGACATCTTATCAATAGATCAAATTATATATTTGTCTCTGATCACTTTTAAATACAGCAGTTATGGTACCAGATCACAAGACGTCTTGGCTCTGGATACACCACATGTAGGAACTGAGCTTAGCGAAATAGGTTTTAGTTACTATGCCCTTTTCAAATGGAATGAATTACAAAAAACCTTTAAACTTTTATTCCTAGAAGATTAGTTCTTAAACTCTGATCTTTTTAATGTGTGTAACTGTTTCCCTTGGACTGTTTTCCTGTTGTTTCACTGCTGTATTTAACGTATGACTGAATGATGCTTGTCTGTCCGATGCTTTTATATACGTTCTATTGTACACAGGTCTCTCTTGATCTCAATGAGACTACCTGTATAAATAAAGGACAAATAAAATAAAAAATAAAGTATACAATTATGGGGGAGCTTAATTAACTTAACTTAAATCACAGCTTTACTGAAACACAAGGACCACAGTTAAACTTGTACCAACATTGATGTTGCGTCAGATGTTTTGCATGTACGTACGCGTTATTTCATCCATGTCACGCACGTGTGTTTTTTCCTGCGTGCGCTCGTCTCCAACAGCAAGCCTTCAATGCAGCCACAGCCATCAACCACATGAAGAAGCTGCAGCTGTCTCAGGGCGAGCCCATCCTGCTCCCCGCCGTCCCCAGCATCGTAGTGGAGCCATCCTCCCAGTATCCCCTCAGGGGCCTGGGTACGGCCGAGTGCCCCAGTGACGACGAGGCCGACGCCCTGGACACCAACGGGAACTTCCCCGGCCCCGCAAGTCACCTGATGCCCCCGTCCAAGCCCGAGCCCGGCAGGCTCGCCCTAAGGGCGAGTCACAGTGAGCCAATACACGCCCCCAGTGTCACAGAGAAGGGCATCCACGCATACCACTCACAGACAGACACCTCCTTCAAGCCCATGGTGAGGTGAGGGCCACCGCTTACTTACAGCGTTTCCTACGAAGGAGGATTGTAGTTTAACTGGCCTCCTGCCTCCAGTAGGTAGTCGAGCATTGTTTGTGAACAACGAAATTAGCATTAGCATTTAGCATCATATTAAGTCTTAAAATCTTCTTTTTCTTAAAAACAAGTCCAATGGGGTGAGATCATTTCACTTGTGTCCAGTGCAGTTGCACTTGTTACAAGAATTATTTAGAAATAATGATATCCACTGTTCTATAGTCGGCCTCTGTGGTCTTGCTCTAGGTCCCATTATATGTTGTTTTAGCACCTTTTATGTACAAAGAACCAACGGTTAGATTAGAAGACATCAGAAGAAGGGTCCCCCATGTGGAACCAGACTGAGGAACACGGTTCTGTCATTCTGTTGTTCTGATGTTCTTTCCTGCCTGTGTGTTGTGGTTCAGCTGTGACTCCATGGACCGCGGGAAGGATAGGAAGGGCCAGACACTGAAGACCGGAGTGTGTTCTGTCATGTGATTGGCTGGCAAACCAAAGAGGAAATTAACGTAGGTGAAAATTTCACATTTAGATGTAGAAAATATTTTATTATTGAAATACATTTGCTCAACCAAGCACGTCATAAACTTCCTTGATAACCACGGTGCCTCTCTCGCTCTCTTTCTTTTACTCTTTGTCTAGTTTTCTTCTGAGCTCGTGGCAGCCAGTGGATAGCTCCCTGCCTCGGGTGAAGGCATCTGCTGCCTGATGTCTGTACTGGTCCTCTGAGGTCTGCTGGGCAGAACCGTACACACACACACACCATCAACACACACACATCTCGCTCAGAGGAACACGCTCAATGGACTGCGGGATAAGTCCACATACAGACACAGCACAGCACAGCAGGTGTGCAGTATAACCACACAGATACACACCAGGGAGGATCAGTTCACGTTCAGTTCTCTATCGTGAGAGGTTAAAATGCAGTTTCAGTTTAATGTTTTGTGAAAAAGTGAACTGAGCCCAACCATAACACACACACAAACACACACACACACACACAAGGACTGAGCTGTAGAATTAACACAATACCTTCTGATGTTAAACCTATAAAACATTTATCTCCTCAAAGGTATTTATTTTATCTATATTATTCTCAACAAATGTTCATACAGAATATTTCAAAACAGGGCATTTATCAATTTGGAATGCTTTTAGATGACATTTGTAATGTAAATGCTTATTTATGGGAATTTGAAGGCTTTGAATTCTATTTGATTGACACGTCTGTGTACAACGTTGAGATATACAAACACACTAAGAGGTTATAGGTCATCAGCGGTGGACATTTCAGAGTAAATCTTTCCTTTGCTCTGTATTTGTTTGTATTTTTCTTCTCTCTGTAATCTTACTTGTGGGATTTGCAACATTCTGAAACCGACAGATCGCAACTGTCTTTACAGGTATCACTGTTCGTTCTCTGACACCAATTCAAAATGCACATTTTTTTAAGAGGAGATGTCAAGAATTCTTTTTTTTTTTTCTTTTTTTTTTTCTGAAAGAGATTAAAATGACGCTTTACTTTGGGGGTGGAGTCAGCAGTGTGATGTCATCACTGGACACAGGGTGTGATGTCATGTTTATGAGTCACTCGCTAAACTATCTCATGTAATAACTCTAATATTTCATCAAATATTACATGTACTCATATGGCTCCACAAGACCATTTTATGTAAGGTGTTAATGTCGATTAATATGTGCCACTTGTACGCCATAAACTGGTGTAAAGACGCTGTAAACACTAGTGATGTTGAAGATCTTATATACATATATTGTGATGACATATAGCGTTTTATGTTATTTTCTCAATAAATATTTAAACAACTATTATTGCCCCAGTTGTCCTTGTTGAATATACATGAATAACCTCCACCATCCCATCCCCTCCCATAGAGCTTAACACACAATTCAAAGTAAATAAAAACACTTTTTATTTAAATCTTCATCACAATATTTAGGATTCTTCGAGAGGATTGACGCAAAACAGGAAATAAATAATGTAACGTTTCCCCTCGTGCCTGTACGAAGGGTAACTGCAAAAGTATTGTGAAAAGTTCATGTGTATATGAGCAGTTGTTGCTGACAAAAGCTAATGTTGGGTCTACTTTATATCATCCTAAAAAGAGATTGCTGTTAACTATTGTTCAAAACCCTTTGGAAACACAAGGTATTATTGTCGGCCATCATGGCGCTCCATCCAGCGACGGCAGCGGATGATGCTACTCCTGAATCTTTGCTAGCTGTTTGTCATCTCAGCCTTGGCAGTGGGCGTGGTCATGGGCCTTCTTGCGCATTGCAGCCACGAGTCCATGGAGCTTAGCGTCAAGTCCTTCAAGCTTTACTGACTTCTTAAGAACCTCGCCCTGCAGCCTCCGCAGGGAATCCGCTTTACCTGGAGTGAGAGAAGAAGGAGGGGAGGAGAGAATTGGAACGCGTGCCGATTTGAGATCTGAAATACCGTACGTCTGTTAGACTCCTAAACAAAATATGAATGTGTTTATGTTCCCACGCCACATTACCTGCAAGAGCCTTCATCATGTCTCCGGTGTCTTTGGCCAGAGAGCCCGCCTCCTCCTTTAGCCTCTGGAGGCGTTCCCCCGTTGACCCCGCCCCATCGCCGCGCCCACTGCTGGCCTCCACAGTACGCAGACGCTTCAGCTGATTCTCCAAAGACATCAGGTCCTACACACAAACATACACACATACACATACACACATACACACACAAGCACAGAGGAATAAGCTATGTCAGTCATAATGAACACATCACACTAAATCTTCTGTCAGGCATTCAATCGACTGACATCAGTGACACCAGGGACATGTATAATGACACGTGTGTTAGGGCTGTTTCACCTTGTATCCTAAGTGGTCATCTCCTTTAACCTTGTAACCTTGTAAACCTAGTAGATGTGAAATCTCTGCTGCAGGAACTGTGAGCGTTTATTAACTGTTTTAGAAATAACTAATGGGAGCAATGTATAGGAACCATCTTAATGATCTATGAATGACCTACGTATGACCCACGTATGACCTCTGCAGGACTTGTTTTACACTATAGGCTGAACCCTTGATGTTCTGCATCAGTCCTTGTCAGTCAGCTGATCTGTCAGACAGTGTACTGATCCCTTTGCAAAGGTCTATATTAAAACCCACAAAGAACTCTTCATTTTCAGATTTCCATCACACTCCCTTATGCATGTTAGCTGCTGTATTTCTCTTTGACGCGCGCGCACACACACACACACACACACACACACACACACAGACACACACACAGACACACACACACCGCCACAGCTGGACGGATTAGCTAGGCCTCTCACCTTCTCTGCAGCATCTGCTTCTCGCTTGGCTTCTCCAGCTTGTTCAGCCGCTCCCTGGGCCAGCTGGCCTCCGGCGAGCAGCAGGTCTTTGAGACCCAACAGTTGGGGCTTCATCCTCCCGGTCAAATCCGACACTTCCCCTAGAATCTCCTCCGCTGGGGTCAGCTGGGCCTTGGCCTGAAGGACGAAGGGAAGGAAGGAGAGAGAAAATATGTGAAAGATCAGCGGACGACAGATGAGGAAAGAAAAGTAATAGGAAAATAGAAATTAGGACCTGAACTAAACTAAGATGAGTGATATGAATCAAATGTAGTCACAGGACTTGGAGCCTTACAGGAAGCTATAGTACTTTATAGCATGAATCACTTCTGTAACCAGTGTATTTTTACACATCCTTCTAACTGCACCTCTACTCCTTCTCAAACCTCCCTCCACCTCCACCCTTCCTCTCCTTCCCATCTCTTTCCTACCTTAATCAAGTTGTCATTTAGTTCGTCTATCACGTCCATGCTGTTCTGCAGTCTCTCCTCCAGGCCAGAGAGGGAGCCCTCCACTGAGCCAAAGCCCTCGAGCAGCCCGTCCACGTCGGCTTTGACTCCCAGAGCCGCGTCTCTGCAAACGCACAAGAAGGCGAAAACTTAACAAACAAGTGTCAACAACATCATCACCGTATGAACAGATGTGAGAGTGTGCAGACTCATCCTTAAAAACGATAAAGTAAATATAAAGGTAAAGTAAAGGACCAGTTTGTAAAACTGAGAAAGTAAGCATGTTTCTCCAGGAAGACAGGGTGGCTGATAGATCACTATGTTCTGTTTACCCTGACACACTAAAGGAAGTTGGTATGCATGCTCAAAATGGAGGTCCTGTTGTGTACACCACACTTTGATCTAAACAAAACAAACCTTTGTCTAAACCAACCTTGAGTTAGAAGACATTAAAGATTGTGTATCTGTGATTGGTGCCTTTAATGTCCCCGGAACGGTTACGTCTCGCCACTTGTTTTGTAAACACTGTGATGTGGCAGTTTGGAAGCATTTTGCCTGACAGAAAACTTTTAAAAGCCTTTGCTATGCGAAGGTTCAGTGAAATATCATCTTCGCAACAAGTGTCTGTCACTTCAGGTCAGTCAGTGTGTTGACATTCCCTCTTTTCTAAACCATGTTGACAATCCCTGGTCGTGTCTAAACTAGCAGGGGAGGGGAAAAGTCCAGCTTGTTTTGAACTGTAAGGTCTTGCTGTTCAGTAGAGTCAGAATATCACACAATGGGTCATGAAATGTGAACACATCGTTACACATTTCCAAGGATGTGGGATGTAATCATTTCAATAATTTCAATAACAATTTAAAATAATTCATCCCGGGTTAGAGAGGTATCAGAGCATTTTTGGGCCAGGTTTGGCAATTGTCTCTGAATAGGAACACTTATCTGTCAATCATAAATCAGATCCAAAGCCTCTGCACTTTGACACTTGCTTGATAAATAGATTCAAGTACAGAGTTTACCAAAAACATTTTTTGTGCCAAGATTTCATATCTCTCTCAATCAGTTACAAGAATGAAAGATGATTTTAGCCAAGATACTTTATGGGAAACCCAGTTTCAGGTCATTGGATGGCTAGCTGGGTACCTGGCATCCTGGGCTTCCTGTAGCAGCCTTCTTGCTGTGTCCAGCTGTGGCCCAGCCTGGTTCAACACCGCAGCGCTGTCTGGTAGACCAGCTGCCAAGTTCTTCAGCTCCTCCAGCTTCCTCTTCAGAGCGCTCAGGCTGAGAGGGAGTTTGGCGTTCAGGATCCAGTCACTCACCTCCTTGATGTGGTTGAGGTTGGAGGACGGGTCTGGAGAGAGGAACAGAAAGTGAAGGAAGATAGAAAGAGAAAATGTAGAATCCTATCAGGTTATCATCATTATCACAAGTAACCACATAATAAAAAACACAAAAAAACTAAATTTACAACACTAAGCAAAACGCCATCTATGGATGCGTGTATCCATCCATCCATTACACCAAAAGAGGCTCTTACCTGACAGGAAGTCTTTGACCGCTTTGACAACATCACGTGTCTCTTTCAAATCTCCCTCCAGGTCATCTCTGGCCTGCTTTATCTGATTGGACAGCTTTTCCACAGACTTTCTCACCTCATTAGTTGTTTCCTGTGTTTCCTGGAGCTGAGCAGGAGAATTATCCAACCATTAAACACAATTTAGTAATACTGAACATGTTTAAATTTAAAGTACAATTATCAGTTAAATTCATGCTGCATGTGAGACATTAAGAACTCAATCCTCAGCCAGTGAGAGAATCGAGATGAAACGCCATTGTCACAGTATTCAAACACGTCCTGCCTCTGTGTTGGTGAGCGTACCTGCTCTGTAGCTTGTGTGATCTTCCCGCTGAGCTTCTCCACGCTGTCCTTCACCTCCCCGGTGTCATCCACAGCTCGCTTCCCCAGAGGCAGGGCCCCCACGCAGTTCTCCCCGCGGCCACACGGCGGCGCTCCCTCAGCAGGACACAGCTCGCCCCCCTCACACTGGAGAGGGGTGCAGGGGGCTGTGCGAACACTGCCACACACCTAAAAACAAAGGTCATAGGTCAATGGGAAGTGGTTAAGGGATGGATTAATGCAACATGGTCTATATATATATATATATATATATTTGGAAACCTCGTAATAAAATGCAATTCAGACTTGGGTGCTGCAGTTTACTGTCATTAGTAATGATGTATACCCTACATTATATATGTTGTTATGTTTCCATTTCAACAATACATTTCAAGGCCTGGTCTCCATTTTGGTGTCAAAGAGAGCATAGCTGGACTTTTTACTATGCTACAAAACACGCCATAATCCGTCTTCCATAAGATGTCATGCAAACTTGATAAGGAGATCTCGTTCATAATATTTTTAGTACAACTGAGACAACGGACAGGCAGCTCTGGAAGGTACCTCTTTGGCAACCGGGGTGAGGTCAGGTCTGGAGGCCAAATGTTGGTTCAGTTTGTCCAGATCCCTGGTGTTGCCTGGCTGGACTTGGTTCTGAAGGTCCATAGTGTCCCCTCTGACAGCTGCTGACTGGTCCACTGTCTTGCCGCTGGCCTCCACACTCTTGGCTGCATCTGTAGACTCATCATAGGCAATCTTGATGCCAGAAAAGGCTCCTGAAAGAGAAAGAATAGCTCTTAACCTGCTCTTCTGTTATGCACTGACATATCTAAATGTCTGTTGGAGAAATCAACACATTAAAACACAAAGAGGTAATACTAACTAACATAGCTATGGTATTAATGACTATTACAACCATTAATCCAACCCTATTCATTATATGACCTACTCCTTGATTAAATTCAAGATCTGTGACTTCAGTGGTTTTGTGTCTCTGACCTGAGCTGCTGGCACTGGAGTTCCTCAGGGCATCTTTCTTGGCATTGTACTCCAGACCCAGACCGTCCAAAATGGACTGCAGCTTATCCAGTTCTGAGCCAAGGTCAGGCACCCGTTCCAGGGGTGAAAGGCTATCATTCACCTGCTCCATCAGGTCCCTGGAGACAACCACAGAGAGGAATGAGGGAGGGTGCAACAGGGCAACGGCAGGGCGCTAATACTTTCTGGACATTTCAGCTCTCGGTTACCTGAACTTGCTCAGCTGGGAGAGAACGTTGTTGATCTGTCTAACAGAGTTGGGAGGAAGGGAGATGGAGTCCCGGATCTGGTTCAGTCTGGCCTCCAGGGCCCGAATGCGGGGGCCAAGGTTTCCAGAACCGCCTGTACCCCCCGGAAGAGAGGGGAGGCTTTGGGAGAATCTCTCCAGACCCAGGTTAAGGTCGCGAAGCTGGTCGTCCAGGCTGAAGAAGCAGGAGGGACAGAGCTCACAGGTGGGGAAAGAGTCACAGTGGCCCCGGCCGCAGGTGTCACAGCGGGGCCCGGCGACGCCCGGGCTACAGTGGCAGGCGCCTGTCTTCTTGTCACAACCTCCTGGAACGATCCCCGCGGTTGAACACTGACACGCTATGCAGCCAGGCAGGAGAGAATGACATCAAACAGAAAGTATGGGAAGAGAAAGATAGTAAAAGAGAGAGAGAGAGAGAGAGAGAGAGAGAGAGAGAGAGAGAGAGAGAGAGAGAGAGAGAGAAAGAGAGA
>OMKK01034849.1:4349-34015 GCA_900302305.1 Polymixia japonica | reverse complement strand
GAGAGAGAGAGAGAGAGAGAGAGAGAGAGAGAGACTACGTCACCCCTGTAGCTAACGTGAATTGCATAGTATATTACAGTATGAGACAGTGAATGACCTAGACCAGGGTATTCAATTAAAATTCAATGCGGTCCAGTTACTAAAAGTTCCTCCCAGCAAAGGTCTGAACCTCATAAAATCTAAATTCGTTTCAACAATATTTATTGTAAATTTTCAAAGTAGGATTTACTTTACAAAAAGTGGTCCATCTATTCATCTTTAAAAATGTGTTCTTCTGCATCAACTTTCCTTATTTTGGAGGAAGCCATGATGTCATCACTCTCTCTTCTCTCTTGATCTCTCTAGCAAACTGGTCACATGGAGTAAACAATAAATTTGATTGGCTCAATTGAGTGAAGCTATTACCGTATTAACTACTCAGTAGTACCGACGTAATTCAGTCGATACCCTTAAAAGTACAGAGTTCGGTACCCAACCCTAGAATAAGTGAATATAGTTAAATCTTGATCAACATTTTGATGTTGGTGTCTACCTGTCTGGTCACTTTATCAGCAGGACCTACTATGCAACCATAGACATGCTGAAAAGAATCAGGGCGTACTAAAATTGAGCATGAATAATTGGATTGACAAAGGGAAGATAACATGTACAATTTTCAATAATGTTGTACAAAATGTTAGATCTAAATTATAGTTCTGTCTGCCACTGTATCATACCGGGACTGACTAGAACACAAGTTGTGACATACAACAGGTTACGAGGTAACAGTGACAGTTGTAGTACAATGTTCCAATATTGCCAATTTGCTATAGTCTATGATTATTATCTGTGGAAGTAGAAATTGTAAATTACAATTATATGCTGGGGGCCACAGTGGCTTAGTGGTTAGCACTGTTAGCACAGGGTCCTGGGTTCAAACCCAACTGGGGTCTTGTTTGCATGTTGTTCAGGTGGGTCTCCTGTGACTGTGTCTGTCGGCCCTGGTGTCAGTGTCTCATTCCAGAGTGTCTCACTGCATTGCGCCCAATGTATGCTGTGATAGGCTCCACTAAAACCTCTACAAGACATGGCTCTAGAGGTTCATTGTCTCAGATTTCTTTTGTGCAATGTCCAGGGTGGGGAACTTATTTTAGGCAGACAAAAACAAATGATCCTTTGGTAAGTGCTACTCAATGAAGTCTAACACCATTTAGCGTAAACTAGGATGGCACTAATATAATCTTTTCATACCAATTAAATACCAATTCTGGGTTCTAAACTAAATGGCTGATGATCAATCCCATTCGTCTGTCATTAAAAGAAAACAAACATTCAAATGTGTTTAATTCTTTCTTCATTACTAAGATCTCATTTATGTCTTCTTTGATTTCTGGCATATTTGGGCATCTGCTACCAACATGTCAATTCAAGAAAAGATAGGCAGCTCTCCATTAGTAAACATCAGACAGATGTTTAGAGATTCAGAGATGCACAGAGAACGCAGAGGAGATGGCAGGGATTCTACACCGAGTGACAATGAGAGAGGGAACAAAAGCGAGGAGAGATATAGGGGACATACATATACCACAGTGCCACCACAATACATCCAACAGCAGCTGCAAAGGTACTGTTAAGCGGTGCTTTGTAATCAACTCCATGCTACAGGTCGGAATTCGGTATGCTTGGTATGTGTGTGTGTGTGTGTGTAAGCTTCTTATGGGTAGAGTCAATGTAATTTGCCCTGACTCATCCAGACCAGCTGGGTTGGAGACACACCCCCACACACACAATCTGCAACAATCTGACACTGTAAAACTGGTGAAATCAGGGCAAAAATAGGACAGTCTAACAACCGCTGCCAAGAAATAAGATTACCAATGAACGCTCAGTCCATCTGATTATGTAACGTCTGGCATTAGCTACTATTGTATGCAACGCTTGGATAGAGTTTGGCTCAAAGGAGCAAACGTCGAGCAACGAAATAACGTTTCGCCAGCTGCAGATTTCTGCAGAAATGTGGGGAACGGGGCTCTTTTTTCCCCTGACCTCGGTCCTGCTGAGGCTCCCTGACGTGACTGACATGCTGCTCCGTTGGATCCCACAACAGAAAAGACCACTTGTTGGATGAATAACAGCGCCCACGATTAATTTCACGCAGGGTAAAGTACATATACCAGGATCCCCTTTTTCCAGCTACTTTGTATTTTGATCCGTGCCAACGCTCTCCGGGTCAGAGAACAACTCAAGCCGTCGTTAGATAACGTTAGTTTGATCACGGTAGTAAAGTGTTAGCTTAGCTTTAGCTCTCATGCTAACGTTACCTTGTTCGTGGAGTCCGCTGATACTTCGAGTCGCCCAACCGTGTCGAAACAATCCCAGAACATTGTTTAAAGCTTTTTCTAGTCAGCCATAGCACAACGGATGACCAGCACTCAAACTGTCGAGCAAATATCCGAGTAGAAAAGACATTAAAGTATCTTTGCTTGTTCTGACGGTAGAACGTTTGAACAGGAAGTGACAGATGACGTCACTTCCTGTGCGCTACAGACGGACTCCGACGCGATGTTGTTTTTGTTTTTTCTACTTGTTGTTATTTACCGATGCAAGATCTGTTTATACAATCAGTCACTATGAATAGCCTATACACGAGTTCCTCTTTTTGTTGAGTATGACTTGTGGCTTTCATGTTAAGACGTCGCAGTACAGCTTGCAATTAAGGTTTTCAATTAAAATTTAAAAATAAAAAATAGAGAAATACAATGAATAGGAAAAACATATGCATATGCTATATTAAACACGTGTTTGAAATAGGTAAGATTTTGCAAGTAGTAGCCTAGTCCAAGTGCTACATCTGCATAAACTGGAATGTGGACTGATATTCACGCAAACTACTGTATGTTTTAGGATTTATTATCTTTCGACAGAAATACTCAAGCTGACCACCAAGTGGCAATCTAATACCTTACAGACTAGACCAGTCACTCCACAACCACCAGACGTGTAGGGCAGATGGTATAGTCCTGTGCAGTTTGCAGTCATGTGTTTAAAAACCTCTTATTAGTGAAGTAGAGTTTATTCCAAACTTGTGGGACTAATAAAATGTTCATGAAATAAATTCAAAGTATGTCTTTACAATAGGTATAGCAAATATGTGTTATATTAAACATGCGTTATCAAAATAAAGACAAAAAAGCAAAAGCAAAGTTTTTCTCTAATTGGCATTAGTTTGCCTTACGATCATTCATAGTTTACCTGCCTTTTTTTTACAACTATATTATTGCCCATAGTAAATGGTGGTGGTGTCAATATATAGGCTATGGGTGAAGGGTCTCAAAGTATCCATCAATCCATTCATCCATTATCATGCTACTTATCCGGTCAGGGTTGTAACGGCAGTACGGCAAGCAGGGCAGCCTAGACGTGCTTTTCTCTCGCAACTTCCTCCAGCTTCTCTTGGGGGATCCCAAGGCTGTTCCCAGACCAGCCGCAAAATGTAATCCCTCCAGCATGTCATGGGTCTGCCCCAGGGTCTCCTCCCAGTTGGGTGTGCCTGGTATACCTCCAAAGAGAGGCACCCTTACCAGATGCCCGAACCACCATAACCGACTCCCATCAATTCGGTGGAGAAGCGGCTCACCGCTGACACTGATTGCTGAGCTCCTAATCCTGTCCTGGAGAGTAGCCCACCTACACTATGGAGAAACCTCATCAGACTAGTATGTGATTGTATCTGTTGTATCGACCATACAAGCAGATTGTATCTGCGATCTTATTCTTTTAGTCACTACCCACAGTTCCTGACCATAGGTGAGGGTGGGGACAACAACAGGAATTATTGTTATAATTGTAAATTATAATCATATACAGTAACCAACTTCAATACCTCACTCATTAAAAAAATTAAGCAACACATACTGTTCATGCACAGTTTGTTGTTTACTTTTCAGAGCCAAATTAGTGATTCTCTGCGGCGCCCTTTTTATAGAGTAGTCATGCAGGATTAAGTTGGTACTTGGTAGTGCAGTGACTCATCGCCATGGAAGAGGAAACCTAGATGGATTTACCATGTCAATGTCAGTTGCACCCTCATGGTATTAAAATATTAAAACAATTATCAGTTAACAGGAAGGACTACAATTTCATATTCAGACATACTAGTCTGATGTTTACATTCTGGAATTAGCAAAATACTTATATATCTTATTAATTAATCAGAATTTGTGCCTGTCCTTTTCTATTGACAACCCACTAATCTAATAATCTCTATATCCTATTTGTGGCGATGCAGTCGCTTTTTACAGTTTCTTTCTTCATCCACTCTACCAGATAGACCCGTTTCAACTCTTCATCCACCATTCTTAATGATATAAAACAGTGAAGGAGTCCCAGCCTCTCTCCCTCTAACCCTACTGTGCTGCTGGGAGTTTTGTTTAGATGGCAACAAAGCCTGACCAGTGATGCAATGGCAAATAAAACAGGATAAACCATGGCCTGCCGTCGGTGATCATCATAAGGCAAACAACCACCAATACAAAGAAAAAATATTTTTATTTTCAAAAAAGTATTAATTTCCTTAAAAGAGTTTATGTTCATATAACTTAATACAGTTTGATACTAGTTAGTATGACATACGGTGCGTAAAATTTAGGTGGGTTTACCCTCCACTACATCCTAACAGTAACTGATCACAATTCCATTAATGTTATTTGTAATGTGATGTTGTTATTGTCCTTGGACTCTACTTTCTTTTGTTCTTGGTCGATATAGTTAGGTGGTTTCACTAGAGGATTAGGAGAGCCTTTAAATTATTTGGGTGCTTCCAGCAGTACTGAGTTTCAGGATTCAAATACATTATTCCTGAGCCCTGGGACAGTTTTAGTCTGTTGTAATAGCAAGCATTCACTACCATCTCTCGTGAGAGAAATTATGGCCTCACCTCTTAATTTGTGATGCCGTATTTGGGCAAGATGAAAAAGGTTTAAGTATTCTGAAAAAATAAATCAGCACTAACAGTATAGCTGTAATATGAAACACATTCAGATGTCGAAGTTCAGGCAACCATTCCAAGTCCTCAAGAGCAGCATTCCATTCATTGTGAAAGCTTGAAGCTTTGCATCGGAATGACAGATGTGGTCTTTTATCTTAGGAGGGAGTAGCTCATACTTACACCGCTGATTAGAGCACATACAGTATATCACTTAAAAGGAGTGTTACCTAAAAGCCTGTACAGCGCTTTGACCTATAGTAACCTCTGGTCACAATTGTTGCCAGCTACTCTTATTACATTACATCCTACGGCCACATTTCATTTCAAAAAGGAAATTCCTTTCTTTGTCATTCCATTCCTACTTTGTCTTCACGGGAATGTCTCAACGGTGTGGCTCAAAACAACGTGACAGATATTACAACGGTGGGTTTCACCAACCCGGGGTCTCTTTTATCAGTGGCAGCAGGAGAAAACGGAGAAAGGAAGGAAGGACATGCGATGGTTTTCATTTTGCTTTGAAGCCTGTCCCAGCTTCCTCTAGACACACCCACCCAGCCTAGCACTACTAGCAAGCACCAACAGCCTAGCAAACAGCCTAGCAAGCACCAACAGCCAGACATTCCAGCCTGACGTGCGTCTAGATAGAACAGCAATTTCCTCTGCTGTCTTACCCATGTTCTGTATCAGAGTATTTCATACAGACATTCCAGTGCACTGCAACAGTCAGATCAGTGTTGGAACTATGCTGGTGTTTACAGGTTTGAAGCCCACAGCAGCACTTTTTGTCCAATGCCCTTGACGTTGTTACGCTGCCACCTTCTCAGTGATATAATCTCCACTGTTGGTTAGTGCAGCAGGAAATTATGAGTTTTGTTATTACAACAGCAAAACAGTCAAATTGGTACAGAGGGGATTCCTTGGGAAACTATACATGATTATGCTGGTAACCAACCTCCAGCCACCAAGGCCAGATGAGACTATCATCCTCAGTCTTTTAAAGATCCCCTTGGCAACAAAGAGGAAATGGCCAGTAAAGGTTGGAATCCCTGAGACACTTCATCTGCAAAAAGAGTTTGAGTCCCTCCCTGATTACGACCACAAAGACTATCTGCTTTCATAACTTTCATTTAATTCACAAGATGAAATAATATTACATTTGGATACAAATCTTTTAGATACACAATCCTTTACACGACAAAAGCAAATGAAACAGCTTCGTCGGTTCTTGCACTTTATTGTTGTAAATAGGAAAATAGCATTTCTGGTAATCAAAAAATACAGCCTGTATTCCAACAGATATACAGGCAAGAGAGAGAGACAGAGAGAGAGAGAGAGAGAGGAGAGAGAGAGAGAGAGAGCCAGTTGATTAGGGAATACAGGTCTGGATGTAGGTCAGTAGAAGCAACATGGGGAGGCTCAGACACAAATACATCACTGGTTCAGACAGATAAACACAGTCTGTCCGTCTGTCTGCTTAAACAGGTTTCTACATTACTATGCAGGCTTTGAAAAAAAAAATAGTGTAATGTATCCTAATGTATCCGTCATTGTAAGACAGAAAGGTATGAGAATGATTGTTATTTGAGTGATTCTGCATTGCTACGTACAGAAGTGCTCCATCTTGAGCTTATCCCAAAGCACCAATTTCTCTCACCATAAGGTAAGACTGCCAGTATCCTGTAGTGTGTAATGATGAGTACATGTATCTGTTGGTTCAGTGGAGAGGATCCAGGTTTTTGGCGCTCTTGGCTTTCAGTTGTAAAGTCTATTCAAACCATGTCTGAAGCACCGGTTAATAAGCACCATAATTTTCAGATCAAACAACAAATGATAATGGTGACTACATTAGCCGCAGTACAGTTAAACCTCCCCTATATAGAATGCATTTTGGCATTTATGGTTCCCAATAAATGTGAAGTTGCCACAGAGCATAATGACCACTTCCACTTTCCGCGAACACAAGTGCACTTGAGACCAGCAGACTCAGCTTAATGAGTTGTGAATGGGTAGAGTGGGACTCCAAATCCCCGGGTCTGGCATCACACCAGATCATAATCACTCAGTGACATTCCACAGATTGATCACGCTACAATCAGACTCACATGACAAGACCAAAACCTCTCCAAAAACAATACTAAATAGCTTAATGCACCGATTGAAAATCCTCTTTGATAAAAAAAACAAAAACATCTATTTGAAAGGCTACAAGCTCTGTACACATGTTAATATTGTCTCTTCTGTTCAGTACACATTACATGGAGTAGGCTAATATGGATCATTGACTGGAGATTAGCTGCCCTTCCAGGTTTAAATCATTGGCTTTCCTCGCTGCTGTAACCAACATAAAAAAGTGTTTACAGTAATTCCATTACTGTAAACAAGAAATAGTAGTATTTCACATCACTTTGCATTGCCAAGCCAAGGTATAAAACGTATACACCAAGAAGTTGCTGGGTGACATAAGATGGCTGCACAATGATTTCAAAGACAGAGAACAAACAGCTTATAAATTGTAGGTCACTCAACAAGGATGTCGTTTTCATGCTCTCAGAGGACCAGAACAAGGATTTCTGGTTTGGCAACCCCCAGTTAAGAATCACAGTTAAATAAGAGCAGTCATATGCTAACAGTACTAAAGTAGGATCACATGAGGTTTTGTGACATGGACAAAGGCATCGGTCAAGTTTGGGGATACTGTGATAGAGAGAAGGCATACAAGTCAGACAGGTCAGATTATCATTGGACATATTTATAAAGGCCGGGGTTGTGTTCATACATTATCTGAAAGTTGAGAATCAATCTTAATTTGACAGATTATGAGCAAGTCTCAGGTTTAGTCTTGCTTAGCAAAGTCAGCTTTTTAGTTATAGATATATATTTCAAGAATATAAGTATAATTCACAGATTCAACATTTTTTCAATATTCATTCCAAGTGAAAAATATTTAGGAGTAACAGAGAGGACGGCTTTAAAAATATTTCTATCCGACAGAGATGGCGATCAAACTGTACCGCAGAGCCATATCCACCATAATGCAGGATTCAAATGGAGGTTCAACAAAATCAAAAGTAGTTTTGTACTTTTTTTTTTTTAGAAATCATGTGTAAAATATATGGATGGATTGTTTTTCAGCATTATCAGTTTTAAAAAATAAAAATTGGTTTGTTAATTCATTTTTTGTGGGAATTAAAGGAAGGTAACACTGCAAAATGACAAATATAAAAAATACAAATAATGTAGTAGTTCTTCTGGTCAGAGTGTCAGTGCTTCCGTTTAGAATTACCAATTGTGCTAATTTTTTTTAGTTTTACTAAGTGCTGATTTCAGGAGTTGCTACATCAAAATTCACGAATCCTAGGGCGGTAATTTTGAAAACTACAACCATTAGGGGATGGCTCTCCATTAGTGCTGTTGTCTTGTGCTCAGTGTAGCACAAAGCATCTTGGAAAAATGAGTTTCTAAACAATTTCAGGAAGCTATTTAATCAGTTTCTCCCCACAGTTTTCTAGTGAAACTGGTGTACAATCCAGTCTGTTATGGAAAATATAGGCATGATTAAGTGTGTTCATGTGCCTTAACCCTGATGGTGTTACCTTCCTTTAACCAAATTGCAAAGTCAAATACACGTATAATACATTTAGCAATACGTAGGATCTGAGGTAACTATTCCTTGTGCTATTAAACGGTGAATGCCTACATAGACATCTGGCCTGCATATTAAAAGGACAGGGGCATGGGGGAAAGCCACAAGCTTATCTCCAGAAAGACCAACATCATTTAGGTATAAAAATGACGACATGCATATTTACCCTGAAGTTTTGTTTTGAGCAAGAAGGGACATGGTAGTTCGCCTTTTTCATTAGTCCCCGCAAGTAACATCCTGCTCACAACACCTTTGTTAAGGAAAGTGCTATACAAATATAGTTATAACTATTATTAGCAGGAACTGTAGTGGAAGCAATGGGTTATAAGAAGGACTGGTCTCTGCGGTAAGACTTGCTCCTCTTACGCATTTGTCATCTCCTCAGGTTAGCAACTGTGTGTGTGTGTGTGTGTGTGTGTGTGTGTGTGTGTGAGACCACCTGCCTGTGTGAAGGCCAGAAAGCCATTTTCAGCTGAGCAGTCTTTTCTCCTGAGGTGGCTGTTAGCTCACTGTAGCACTAAGACAAGCACACATCTGCTCTGAAGGAACAGCCAGAGATTAACAAAGAGGACAGGGAAGTAGAAGAAAAACAGTAGGAGAGGAAAGAGAGGAAATTGGGTACGAGGGAAAACAACAGCCACCTCTCAAGATTCATCTGTAAGTTCTGCTCGTGGAGCACCAACGTCCTGAGAGAGACCCAGAGTCCCCTTAGCTTGGCTGAGCTGGGCTGGATGCTGGGGCTGGTCCAGGTGTCAGACGGTTGCTCTGAGGATCCTGCTGGGCCTGGAGCTGCGGTGGACCTTAGTGTGTTTGGATAAATGGTCACTGCGGGCAAACTTCTTCTCGCACAGCGAGCACTCGTACGGCTTGATCCCCGAGTGAGAGCGCCGGTGTCGAGACAGTTCATCAGATCGGGAGAACCTGGCAACAGAAGAGCAGACATCTAGGGTTTGTGCACAATTACAAGGGGGAGGGGGTATCTTACATTTGCCCATGTCTGTCCTTCTACTGATAGATACCAGTGGTGTTACACTACCCATTACAGCACATACCTCCAGCCGCAGTCTGGCCAGCTGCAGGTATACGGTTTTTCTCCTGTATGCCGACGGAAGTGGGCTTTCAGATGGCTGCTCTTGGTGTACATCTTCTCACAGCCTGGGTGGGAGCATTTATGGACCCTCAGAGTCTCTGTAGGAGGTGCTCTGGACACCCGGGGGGCCACTGCCTTCAACAGGCCACTGCCCTGGCCCTGGCCCCCGACCCCTGTTATGCCCGTAATCTCCAGAGTCCTCATTGTGATAGGGAGAGGAGCAATCTTCACATACTTCTGGTCAGCTCCCCCCAGGTCTCCGCCACCGAGTGGCACGAGAGCGGCGGGGGCAGAGGGCACCTGCGGGGTCAGCAGGGTGAAATTCTGCCCTGCAGAACCCTGGAGCCCCACAACCAGATGGGCAAGCCGCATGCCACTGGGAGCGCCAGGAGGTGAGCCTGTCTGGGCACGGGGCTGGGCCAGCGGTAGGGGCTGAAGCTGGAGAACCAACGGCGCACCCAGGAGCACTGGAGGGGCTGAGGTGGTAGAAGAGGGGGCTGGTGCGGATGGTGAGGGGGTTATCTGGGCAGAAGAGGGCGAGCTGGCCGGGCTGGGACTGTGCTGTTGGTTCTGAGGGGTGTTTGGACGGAGGGGAGACTGGGAGGCGCTGGTCACCGGGTCACTGTGTATCACTTGGGAGGACGATGGGGGTTCCTTGGAGGATGGGGATTTTGTGTAGCAGCATGGGGAGGGAGATGCCTCTTGTTTAGGGGCCAGCAGCCCCTCTTTGACTAGCTCCATCTTTTCTCTCAGGAACTCCTCTATGTCTTCCAGGGTCGGCGAGAACGGGGATGGCAGACGGAGAGGGAATTCCGGCAGCCTGGGGTCCAGGCTAACAGCCTGGCTTTCCTCCTCTCCCCCTGGTCCTAGAAAAATATGGAGACGACCCCCCTCATGGTCACAGTCCTCTTCCTCATCATCATCTTCCTCTTCAGGGCTGGAGCTGAGCATAGCTCCCAGCTCCCCAGCCTCTGGGCTGTAACATGAGGCGGAACTGCCCTCCTCACTGCCTGCTCCCTCTCCAAGGCTCAGGGAGAATAGACTGCTACTGTCCCTAAACAAGTCATTCTCCAAAGTCAGCGTTCTGCTGCTGATAGACACCATTGATCTAGGCCAGATACAGTGGAGAGGACGCCAGGGAAACGTTAAACAACAAACCTGCAAGAGAAACAGTACAATGGTTATCACCATCTAGGAAGTAAGGGTTGAAAAACAAGTAATTGCAAAGCTTTCACAGGGTATTTTCGTAGATTATACTAAAGTTTTACAGTGGAAAGTGGCATACACATGCGTGTGAATGTAAAGTATCCTAATATAAATAATATTTCATTCCCGGTCTGACCATCGCGCACATGTTGCAACAGCCGCGTGTAGGCCCGATGCTTTACATTGTGCGTAAACACCGCGCTTTGTAAACACGGTCCCACGGTGCGTAAACACCGCGCTTTGTACACACGGTCCCACGGTGCGTAAACACCGCGCTTTGTAAACACGGTCCCACGGTGCGTAAACGTTCATACGGCGACTAAAACTACAGCCGTAAGCAAGTGGGCCGTGAAAACCCAACGTTTACGGTCTAACCTTTCCACGCACGACAGGAGGGGCGCTAGACACATGGCCAAGCCACCTCAACACAACCGCCTTGACGGGAGTCTCAAGTTCGGTTGGGTCAAATTTTTATTGATATTAATCTATCTACTCAGCTACACCAAAGAGGGAAGCGAGAACGTATCCGATTAACCTACCGTCTGTACTTTTGAAATGCACCGAAATCAAACGTAATAATCCGTCGACTAAGCTTTTCTCCGTCGTGTTATGGTCGCAGGAGAGGATCCATGTTGGCGTTGTGTTTCCGTGCGTCACATGACTGCATCGCTGCACTCGGAGGCTCGGATCCAGATCCGCCTCTGTGATTGGTTGAGGAAATGGAGGCTCGCCCTAAAAAAAGCGTTCTCATTGGTTTCCGCTCAATAAATTCTGTTTTTCCATGTGTTTATGGAAAAGGTTACCAATCGTTGAACAGGATACAATGTAGGCTATTGATATTTTATATAAAGGCACGACAAAAAAAGGGTGACATTGTGTCATATTGGCTAGAATACCTACATAGTAAGAGACTACAATTACTGTTAGGGGGAGGGCGTATGTTTTATTATAACTCCAAAACGACATCATTGTGTTGTTATTAGGCTACTACAAATCCTCAAACGTGATTTTGTTTTTAAATATATATATATATTTTACAGACTTACATTAAACACATACATTACATACATACAGAATACATACACAAATGACACAAAAAACACAGAACAACATGTGCACAGAAGCAAACAAAGGAATATGAGGAGGGGGCATCAATAAATACTTAATGTAGCTGTTTTTTTTAAACAAAAGATCCTTCATACGCCATTTCTAAGGTGAGACACTTTAGAGAACATAACCACCTTTGCTTGGATGACTGCCTACTTACACACACAAGTAACTTTTTTAAAGTATAGCAATAATGCAAATATATCTCCTCTGAAGTCAAGGAACACACACTGACAGTTTGTACAATGGAATAATGTTAAAAACCTTTTCCCCCTTGAATCAGAAATTGTCAGAAATAATTGTGTGGCTCAGAACAACAATGTGAGTCAGAATTAAAAAATACAATGAATATGATACGACCAAGCAACCACTGCTGTTTCTCTTAAAAGAGTACATTTACATTTTAAAATATAGCTCACAATCTTATCCAGAGTGTCTTAACATAAGTGAGCACGTAGGCATTCAGTGTCTTGCCCAAGGGTACTTCAACAGGATGGAGTTAAAGGTACTATATACGATATTTTGAACATTAATATAACAGCAAACAACTATTTGCTATGTAAAGATATAGTGGAGTAATGGCATCCTGAGCACTCTCACTGTGTGTGTTGTAATCTGAGCTTCTCTGGTCTTTGTTTTGGTAGTCGGTCTGGCCACGTGCGTGTTAGCTTGTGTGTGTTGATGTGGCCGACGCGCCCATTTGTTTTGGTCTGGGATGCTGGTGCTCTAGTGTGACATCTAGTGGCTGAATGTTGTATATAGCTCCTTTAATGGTTTGTCTTTCGGGGATCGAACGTGTGACCTTAAGGTTACGGGGTAATCTCTCAAAACACTAGGCTACACTATCATGCCACCCCAAAGAGTAGCACACATTAAAAAGTTTTTTCTTCATTGATCATGAATCAGCTCCATCTCACCGTCAAGCTACTTGTGGCATTGATACTATTTTTTCTTTTAGCAAAGATACAGGTTAGAATCTACATTGAAACTATCTTATCCTGCTAAACCAAGTACACTCAGTAACATGTTAATCTATAAGCAGATTCTGCATATGAATGCAAGATGTTGGTATAGGAAGTATTCTTCCTATAAGAAACGGTTTCCGTTTGTAGTCCGTTTGTAGTCCGAGTAATACTGACCAATCACATTTGAGTGGGCTTTGGTTGCATGCAGGTAAACACTCCGTGTGGAGAGCAAAACAGGCAGAACGCATTGGCCGAAATGCAATCTCAGAAGCCATTGGCTATTTTTTAAATTCTACCTTTTTATTATCTTTTTAATTTAATTAAAAGTCCAGGCCCAGATATCCGTTATCTGTTATCCGGATATCAGCTGGCTACACCGGAACCCCTGAAATATTGGCGGTTGGCCCCAGAGGTAAATCGTTGTCAGACCAATTAGCCGTTAGGTTCCGAGATTGCATGTTAACAGACTGAAAAGTCAGTCTCAAAGTCAATACAACCCCAAATAAAATGGCTTAATCTACATCTTTGCTGTGTCACATTTGCTATGGCCACTATTATATAACTACTATTATTTAACAGGTAAGAGACATTTCTGCATGCAGCTCTGGTGTTACCATTCTGTGAAACAATTATATTGGGGTGTTTCACAGCATAACTCACATCAGATCTGTTTGTAGAAAACAATTCAATATTGTAGACACTACAATGTGTACTTTGTGAATCCATGATGTGGCTTACGCCTTGATTCTTGTACAACTGAAGGCTGGTATAGTAAAGATTACCAAATGTAACATTACTTGCCAATGACAAGTTGCACCAAGTTACTGCTCGTAAAGTCATCTTTCTCAGGCATAGGCCCTGAAATCATTTATATTTAGGATCATTATGCACCTCTGGCTGTCTGACTCATGCTACTCTCATGGAATACGTTTCAAAACAACTGGTCCATCTTCCTGGGTAGATGGGGCCTCTTAAAGAAAGCTGGCCTCCTTCCTGGCTGAAATGGCAACCTTTTCTCCAAAGATATACTGTACATGAAAGCATTATAGCATTTCATACCATTAGAAACCATTACAATTCCCAATAAAACCATTAAAACCATTAATAAAATTGCAATGTAATTCAGCAGTAATCACAGTAATCATCAGCAGTCAGCAGTAATCCACGTGAAACAGTCTCTGTCCCATATCCTGTTACCAGGAAACATTAATCTAACTGACCTTCTGGTGTCTGCCTTAACAATCTGATCAGTGTCAAATCTTACCCCCTGGCTATATATAAGCTCTTATCTGTGCAGTGCAGCTAGATCCCTTGTGAAAATTGTCCTTTTCAGAATTTGACTTAATGGATTGGTGCTTCAAAGACTTACATAATAGAATGTAAGAAATAGAAAACAATGTATAATGAAAATATTATTGTGAGTGGCATGAAGGGATTATAATGGCAAGGGCCCCGGGGCCAGTCATGTTCGAGGGCCTCCTCCCACCTGCGACCCAGAATGTCCATCCAGCTCCGAACCCTGAAAAACGATAAAAGCCTGCATATGGGGGCCCTATAGGAGGATCTGGGTCCATGGTAGTCAGAGGGCCCAATAGGAGGCTCGGTGCTGCATGCATGGCCCTTTGTAGTCAATAGTCTAAGAGTCCTATAGGAGGCCTTGTAGTCAATAGTCTAAGAGTCCTATAGGAGGCCTTGTAGTCAATAGTCTAAGAGTCCTACAGGAGGCCTTGTAGTCAATAGTCTAAGAGTCCTATAGGAGGCCTTGTAGTCAATAGTCTAAGAGTCCTATAGGAGGCCTTGTAGTCAATAGTCTAATAGTCCTAGTCTAGGCCTTGTAGTCAATAGTCTAAGAGTCCTATAGGGGGCCACATATTCAAGCATTATCTATCTATAAACATTGTTTTCATTGTTGATGGACCTTGTGAACCACCCTTTAGTTTGTCTGCGCGGCCTCGCAACCTCACAGGGACCTTGGTAGTCAAGGCCAGTAGACACCGGCCCCTTTGGCCTGGTCCGTAATCTTTCCATAGTGACTGGGCAGTATATACTGTAGACAAGTTGCTTGTTGTGTGATTCTGCTCATTCTTGAAAATGTAGACATAAGAAAGTAGGGAAAATAAATATGGGCGAGAAAAAATATACAGTCCAATATAGGAGTGGTGAAAAGTATGTGCAGGCAGTATTAGTGTACTGAACAGTGTGTGTCCTGGACCTCCCCCATCACCAGGCTGGCTCTAGAGGAGGAAACCAGCAGCCATTTCCCAACAGAAAATGGCTGATCAAAGTCCTCAATCAGCAGTACGACCGCTCTCAATCACCCCAAGCCTGGAGGGAGCATCAAGCATAATAAGCTGCGTCCCAATTCGGGTCCTTCGAAAGATGCGTCCTCAGTAGTGTGGCCTGCGGAGGAAATAAGGCTAGGCTGAATCTGCGCTAACTCCTCCAAATGAGATGGGATTCACCAGTTACGCCACTACCCACCCAAACCCTCAACAGACCAAACCAGCTGTTACTCCCAGTCACTGCTAGTTAGCTTATAAGAGTAACTTATAAGAGTAAGTAACTTACAAGAGTAAGTTAGCAGCTAACATAGCTGGCTGGGTAGATAAAGCTGAGAACAACTGCTAAAAAAATATGAAGACACTTGTAGTAACATATTGCTTACTAACATTACAGTTTTTGCTAATGATTTTAACAAATTGTTATAAGCAGAAACCAACACTTACATTTAAATGTAAATTCTTCATCACTTCATCTTCCACCATCTTGATAGGAAAAAAATCTGAGGTGACCAACACGCAACGCATTCTGGGATACTGAAGACAATGAAGGATACACCAGTTGTATCCTCAAAAGAAGGCTGCATTTTTAGGTCGTATTTAGAGGAGCGTCTGAGACAGGATGGCCTTCACCAACCACTATGATGTATTCGGTCTTGAAATGCAGCCTTCGAAGGACCTGGCCCCTGAACTGGGACACATCTATAGACTGTGATTCTCCTCTGGTGCCGAGGAGGTGTGTCTGTGGTAAAGAACACAGGTCTGGTCAGTGGCCACTGCTATGACTTTGCTATTGTGAATTGTTTGGATTGACCATTTAATTGGACCGTTTCTGTCCCTGTTTTACACAACTGCAAAAACGGCAAAGGAAGGACTGAGGACTGTGACCCTGATTATGATTACAGGAAGCATATTCTCTCCCCTCGTCTCTGAATGCTCCTCACCTCCTTCTCATATCCAACAGGCAGACGCCAGTGTGTGAAATCCCAGCAGAAGATACCCCAGTTCAGGAAGAACCTCCATTTTGTTTAATCCCTCACACCGTGCCCATACAATTAAAATAAACTGTATTATTTGGTTTTACTTAATTGTCTGGTGCTTAATTTCCAAAACTTAAAGTGCCTCCTATCAGATTTGCCACTGTGAAGGAGCCTTTGTGAGCCCCGCTGTCTTGGGGAAGAGGCTCAAGCTCAGTAGTGTGAGGAGATGGCCTTGATTGATTGAAACCTTTTGCCAGGTGGGAGTTTTTGAAAGATGTGGTGACCGGGGTGCAACGGGTCAGTAATGATCCTCCCTGCTGGCTTCCTTGTCATGCAGGTCCTGGCTAGAGGGCAGGTTGCCTCCAGTGACCCTCTCGGTTCATTAAATGATGCGCTGCAGTTTGCCTTTGCTCGGGCAGTAGAGGCCCTGAACCAGACCATGATGGATGAGGAGAAGATGGACTCAATGATGGCTATATAAAGCCTAAAGTGTGTAAGATATTTTTTGCCTAAGGCTTGTGTTAACTGCCAATCTCATTAGGAGCCAATCTGCCTCACAAGGATTATTACACTTTCATCTGATCTGAGACTTCCTTGCCTTAACTGAAATCTTAATTTTAATTTAAATGGTTATTAGTCATCACCTCCTAGGTCATTCACCACATGTCCTACAATGAACAAGTTAAGGTATTTATGTGGCAGTGATATGACACAAACCATAACATCATGCCTCACTATGAACTTCTAATTCCAGATCCTGGCAATTGGCCACTAGACAGGATTTTGCTTTAACATATTAAATGTTGACTGCATATTGTAACGGCTATGGAAGAATGACACCATCACCGTTAAGATTGGTTCCCTAGAAACCTCCTGTTCACTACTGCCAGACTCCTCACCAAATTCCAACAAAAGAGTACACATAACCCCTATTTTAGCTTCATTACATTGGCTACCTGTGCATTTTAGAATTGATTTTAAAATTGTAATGATCACTTTTAAAGCCCGGATGGGTCTGGCTCCTGAGTATATCAATGACTGTCTTATTCCCTATGAGCCTAAGTGCAGCCTGAGATCCTCCGGTGGTCCTTTTATAAATTCTTAGAACTAGACTAAAGACCAGGGGTGACCTTCAGGTGTGACCTTCGCTATCCCCGTCGCTCTGGAACAACCTGTCCTCTTTTAAAACTCTGTTAAAACGCACCTTTTTAAATGCGCTTTTACTTAATGAATTCCTTGCTGTGTGTGTCTATAATTCATGTATTATTCTAATATCTTGTCTTATACTTCATCTCATCCACCTCTGCTTTTATGTGCTTTTATAATGCCTTTATTTATTGTCTTTCTAACGGATTCTGTTTTTTTATTTTTTACTGTTTTTAACTGTTTGTTATACAAATAAAGTTATTACTATGCAGTTTTGTGTGCCACCGGGTATGATATCCTGACGCAGAGGAAGAGGAAGTGCATCAACCAAAAGAGGAAGTGCCTCTTCTTCTTTCAACAGTCTGGTTTCTTTATTCACTGGGATTTGTAAATAAAGTGTGTAGTTGATGGGCTTAAAAACAACAACAACAAGTGGCTTGTTTGTCTTTGTGACATGTAAACATATATAATACTCAAGGGGTCGCCAAAATCAAAATCTCTCAATCTTGACTGTAGCTGCTTTAATTAAAGTCCTTGCCCAACAAATCAGATGTCCTTAGTCCCCATAGGCCACACCTCAAAAGATGCAGGAATCCTTGTCATTTCCGATATTGAAACAGCTTGGGGTGAATCCTTCTTCTGAGTGGTATCCTCATTTTGGAATAAACTTCACTGATAATTTCAGTCATCAGAAAATCAATGCTAAAGTCCAGCTCAAGACCCATTTATTTTGTACCATAACTACCATAACTACCATAACTACCACCATACCAGACATTCCTTTCCCTGCTTTTCCTTACATGCAGTCTGTCATTTACTCTCTGCTTCTGCATTGCCCTATTGCTCTCATATGTGCATGCACACACACACACACACACACACACACACACACACACACACACACACAAATTTGTGGCATGTGTTCTTTCTTGTTTTTAGTCTTTGTTTTGGTGATAAAGTATGTTGTGATGAACCCGTTTTATTAAGTTTTTATTGTTTCATAAAACAATGTCTCCATTTGACATGAACACTGATGTGATGATCTGTTTACCGTGAAGCAAAGGGGACCTCTGGTGGTTCAGGAGCCACAAAACCAACTCAGCAGACTATGACAAAAGTGAGATTGGGATTTTAAATTGTTAGCATTTAGATTCAAAAGATCATGTGAATAATTTTACAATTACCATAAAAGGTTTGGTTTTAATGTTTGATCGTATCTTGATCCAGTGCAATAATGTTATCGTAGCCCTTGTGTATGAAGTGACTCAACAACGGAAAACAAATCTATGTATTCCTGAGGATAACAAAACTGGCTGAAAAATGTTTAAGAATAAATCAATACCAGGATCTTCAATAACAGACCAATTAACATCCCCCAAAGAAATCATAAAGATATATTAAAAGCTGCATCAAATTCAATGCATAATGTTGATTCTTATAAAGGGAGAATATGATCCTTTCAACAGAATCTCACTGAGAATTGTAAAATGTATAATATATATAATAATGCTGTATATACTGCATACAGTATGTGTGTGTGTGTATTAAAACTCAAAATGAACATATGAACATGTTATTGACTATCGAGTAGCCTCAAGCCTTGATAATACTGTATGTACCAATGGACTCATTCTAGATATAAAAATATTACAGATGCAATGTCAAGGTTTGAAAAGTCAATATTGTCCCAGAGATGTTGACATATATTGGTGCCAGGATCTACAGAGGTGAAACAATAGTTGGACAGGGTGTGAGTAGATAAATTACATCTTCGTCACAGACCTACCTTGCTAATACCTTACAGATTGGGCTTGAGTTGTTTTATGATGGTTTATAGAATTATTTAGTGGTTTTTGTGTTACTGGGTTGTAACTGATGTTCCATAAAAGCCAAATGGAGCATATGGATGAGAAGATTGCAGCACATCACCAGGGGAGGAGCCTAATAACTCCAGTGTGGTTTCTTAGCAACTGTACACAGCAGGATATCGCTGGAGACTGATAAAAAAAACACATTTCATACATTCCATACCCCATGAACACAGACTCTTATATACTCTTGCATATGGTTAATCACATCTCATTACTGGCCTTATTCACTGACAATGATCAAGACAGTGCAATGACAGTGTTGCGCAATGTGTATCACATTCCTCTCCATCGACAGAGTCCCAAATCGTCTTTCTACCTTAAATATAACCTCCTTCCACACAAGATTTACATCCATTAACAGCAAGTATGTTGTCATCTAAACTGTAATGGATACTGACCTCCACTTTCCTCCACTCACTGGAACCCACTACACCCACTGTCAGTCGCACTATAGGGGTTATCTCCCATAATCCTTGGCAGATAAAACCCTACGACCATGTGGTTTACTGGTGTAATGATCACCGTTGGAGGTCGGCGTGGTTGTAGGTGACCCCACTGGAGCAGAGCAAAGCCAGGAGGCTGAGGTAGCAGGCTGAGACCATATAGGCCCTCACACTGTTAGCCTGTTGCACTATAGAGCCAAGGCATACGGCTGCCAGCACCTATAGTAGAAAAATATTTAAAAAACAAAACACAGGTAAATAAAAACATATGTGATGTGATATATTTTCAAAATTGTTTGTTTTGTTTGCGTTTAGTTAACAGTGAGTGACTGGAAATACAGTGAGGACAGAAAGGTGATGGCGATGTGCTAAAGCAAGATGCCCCAGACACTATTTTATTCTGTCTCTCCCAATCCTCTAATCAGATTTCAATAAGCAAGACATGAGTCTAATAACAGCATGGCCTCCCTGTCCAATCTTCAGCTATCAACAGCAGGTTACTAGGTGTGTGTCTGTTCTTTCCTGCAGCGAGTTACACCAATGTTAAAGGATACGTTCACTATTTTTGAAGTTAGACCCTATTTATCAACAGTCTGGCATGATCGTGACAAATGCAGGGCATAATTTCACTGATTGGTGCAGTATTGAGAAACTTACCAGCGCCGCGTATCTCTGTATCAGAATCCAATACAAATCCATCAGGGCAATCGTTTGACTCCTCAAAAACCATGATGCATGTAATTTTCGAAAATGGGAATCTCACAATATTGTCATAATGGTCTTCACTCATTTTATGGTTATTCAGAATTAATTTTGAATAAGCCTGTGCCTCTCCATTTGTCGTAGGTCATCGTGTACATCGTTTGCTCATCATTATGGATCACATACTCATTCAACCTAAATGTTCTTGCTAAAATATTTAGCTATCAAGCCTTATATGTCACGTTATGAAGCCCACTAACAGATAAATATGAATTGCCTGCTGCTAGCTTGCTGTAGAGTAAATAAACAAGCTAGCTTGTGTAACAACGCCCCCCTGGGGTCTAGACTCACTGACTGCATGTAGACAGAATGCATTTGTCCTCAATCTAACTTTTGATACTGATTGAATGTTTGGTTTGCAACTGTTTTTCCAGTACAACTTATGAAGACAATACTGTGAGGTGTTTTCAAAAAGAACATGTATCATGGTTTTAGAGGACTCAAACGATTGCCTGATTGGAGCCTGATACGGGGATACGTGGCCCTGCTAAGCTTCTCAATACTGCACCGATCAGTGAAAATAAGCCCTGAATCGGTCACAATCATGCCATATTATTAATAAATAGGGTCTAACTTCAAAAATAGTGAACCTGTCCTTTAAGTTTTGCTTTTGTTTTTTTATTATTAGGTTTTATGACATCATGCACACTTTATGCTGCATCAGCTGGTCTACTTTTGTGGGGACACCGTAAGAATAAGATTGAAATATAGAAAAAGTCTAAAATATAAAAATTCTATCATTTTCACATTAACTATCTTACCTGTGAGAGGAGGTAGGCACTATCCAGTATAGCCACGTCAAAGCAAATCCCTCTTGGGGAGGCTGGTCCTTCAGATCCATCACGCTCCAGTAACAGGGAGGCGTGAGGGGAGCAGGAGGTTGTGGGAGGCGGTACCCCGGGGAGAGGGACTCCTCCTTGCTGGCCATTGCCATGGGGAGTGGCTAGTTCAGAGGAAAGGAGGGATTTGGAGAGGGCTGGGTCGTCACTTTTAACTTGGAGATAAGGTCTGGCTTTTGAACACATGAAAAAGACCTAAAGGATTTAAAGAGTGAAATAAACAGATGGGCAAAGACAAAGATGCAAAATAAATGCCTCACGTGTGATGATAAAGTATATATGTTATAGGTACATTATATGTAGGACAGAGAGCTTGGAAGCGTGTGATTGGGAAACCCACCTGTCTGTCAGAGTGATAGAGACACAGCAGTGTGTAAGGCAGGATCTGCAGCACACAGAAGGTGTAGCCTGTCATGGCTGCCATGACAGTGACTGTCAGGACACTCTCTGAGACAGACATAACTGCAGTGGCTAACGCTAGCAGAGCTAAACTGCTAACATACACCATCCTGGCTCCCAGTAGCACAACCCACCTGTCCATGACCACAGAACACAGCACAGACACCACATACTGGAGGAAGAGTCCCAGGCTGGCCACACACACACCTAGAGAGACGACCATCATCCAGATAAACAGGGATGCAGTGTTAAAAGAAGCAACAGAGACACATGTATGAAACTTAAAGATGCTGGAAGTTAGAGTTTAGTCCCATCTGAAAGAAATAATAACTTTAAGTTCCTCTTTGACTGCCCTAAAACATTCTTGGAGTTAACAATATGGAAATACAAAATGATTATCAAAATGAATTATGAATGTGTATGAGAACATTGGCACTGTAATAGGAATACTGATTTTAACAAAGGAACTAGTACGTGTAACACCGCCAGAAGATTTAATTATTCTTTTACAATTTTGGAATATTATATTTGATTTGTGGAATTATCTTTTTTTTCACTGAAAAGGTCAACAAGCCAGCAAAATACTTTTTTAATCAATCTGATATCTGTCACCCATGTAAATCAAAATGAATATGAGGATTGTGACCATGATTATTGTGGGCTTTGATTTGACGATGTGACTAAAGGAATTCTAATTTTGGAATTATTATTATTATTATTATTATTATTGACTCCAAACACTTTCCTGTGAATACACTTGCTAACCTTTTATCATTTCTCAAGCATCCCTGTCTTATCTTTGGTCATTTGTATGGCTGTATTGTGCTATGCTGCCTTTCTATTTTATGCTTTGTTTTTATTTATTTATATTGTATTTAAAGTCCAGCTCAAGACCCATTTATTTTGTACCATAACTACCATAACTACCACCATACCAGACATTCCTTTCCTTTCCTTTCCTGCTTTTCCTCACACACAGTCTGTCATTTACTCTCTGCTTCTGCATTGTCCTATTGCTCTCATATGTGCATTCATTTTCTTGGGCTTGTGTTTAATTTGTCCTGCTCGTTGTGACTGACTTTAAGTTATGCGGCCAAGTATAGTCATTGTAAATAAGAAGTTTATAAGTTTATAAGTAAATAAGATTATTTATCTGGTAAAATAAAGGAAATTAATAAACAATTCTATATTTTTATTAAAATGTATATTTTCATATATAATTTTATATATGTTCTTAACTCCTTTTGATCTCCTGCAGTACTCCTGAGCAGAGCGCTGGTACCCTACAGTACAGGCACAGTTGTTGTTACTTGAACTCCCAAAGCCAGTTATCATCCTCTTATCAAATGTATTCCCAGTGTCATCCCACCTTCATCGTAGCGTTTCCTCTCTTGTGTGTCTGGCTTTGCCCTGAGCAGCCCCTTATAAAGTCCCTCTCCCATGAAATCAGTGTAGAAGAGCATGAAGCTCATCAGAGCCATCCAGCTGCAGAGCTCTGCCACAAATAGGCTCCTTATAACTGTCGGCACATCCTTATACACTCTGTACACGCGTTGCGGGACAGACAAGCATCGGCCCGTCGCTTGCTGTGCACGCTGTCGCTCTGGGAGGAACAGTCTACACAGCCACATCTTTAACAGGATTTGGGGATATGTCTTTCTTTCTCCTCCTCTGCTCCCTCTTTGCTCAGGGATGAATGCGGTGGTGAGGAGGCAGCTGAGGAAGACCAGGGTGAGCAGGGCGTAGATGAAGGCCTCCTGGCCACCTAGGTAAAGTGCCATGGGAGTGTCACTCCAGTCCACGGCAGGGAGCAGGAAGCTGAGAGCAGAGTCACACCACAGAGCATCAGACAATGTTAACAGCATAGAAAAAGATTGAGGCAGCGTACAAGAGAGTCTCTCAAATCTGATTACACACAAAACACATAATAGTAAAGGACCAGTGATGTACAATGACAACAACTGAGCCAGCGGGGGCGCTGTGGGGACACGAGGGCAGCCAGGCGCGAGGCCTGGGGCGTGACCTGCAGGCCCAGCAAAACTCCCACACACAGGACCCAGATAAAGGGCCGGCGCCGTCCAAAACGGCCAAGCCACGAGTCACTGGCCGAGCCGATCATCGGGACAAAGACCAAGCTCAGAAGTGGACCCATGGCTGACGGAGAGCAGGTAGAGAGAATTATGTGCACTGCTTCCGATGCTCTGTGGACTGTCGCAGTCATCTACTCTCATATTTAGTTTATTTAATAAAATCTTATTTTTCTTAAAACACGTGAACATTTTTGCCAATGGAGTGAGAATTTCAAATCCAGTTTCAATGCAGTTTCAAAAATACGATTTGAATTATTGTATTACTCAATACTAGGTTAAATTACTACTGCAGTGCAGTTAGAGTCAGGTTTTCCACCACGGACACACAACGGCCACAGCTCAGCTACTTACCGACCACCGTAGTCATGTAGCGTTCCTCCATACCGGCCTGCAGGAGCAGAGGTGGGGCGTAGATGGTTCCCGCAGCCATACACACCTCCAGCCCACAGGTTAGACCATTCACCAGCAGCAGCCTCCACGTAAGACCTTGCATGGCCAACGGATACTCCTGCTGTCTGCCTGATATCTTCGCTTGAGATCTCTTCACCTGCTTCGTCCTATAGCTTCATATTTACATTCTGGTTTGACGTTAAGATGTCTGTGCATGTTGAGAGTCATTGTGTTCAGTCACACAAGATATGTAGTAAACTGGAAGATTTGCATTCCACGGTATCTGATATGTGTGAGAACATATGTGAAAGATGATCAGATTCAGATCATAACCAACACTATTTCTTTTACAGTCCTTTTAAACATTATAGGTAGTAGTGTCTAATCTCCTTGTACCAGTGTAATGTCTTCAACGGTAGAGGAGCTCAGAGAAGCTCTGCCTGGGTCCACCATGACACTACAGAGCCTGACAAAGAGGAGAAAGTACTTGTCATTTTAACAGAACTAGCCTTTCTGTACATTTCCAACCAGATCAAGCTAGCTTTCCAAATATAATCAGTCAATGGTCAAGTCAACTGCAAACCTGTTAGGTAAATGTTGCATCAGAATAAAGGAGTTTTCAGGGTCTGGCATTCGATGTGACTGACTGTGCTCTGTGGATTTCTCTCCTTATAACTGTAAGTCACTTGACAGCTTTCCAAGACCACTACACACCCTGAAATAGACCCTGTAGACCCTGAGTCTCCAACAAAAGTGTTTAATACTCGTACTTGGATGAAGAGTGAAGACATTGACAGCATTGCGTTGTTCATTTCCGTCAAGACAGTTATTTTCTGATGTTTGTTTTTCATCAGTTTCTCTTCCTTGATGGGATATATGACCACTGTTGAATAACACTCTGGACATTTCTAAAAATAAAAGCACGAGGTTTCATAGACACCATGATACTTAATAAATATTTATCTGGTGTCTGAAAACCCTTCATCTGATTGCCTTCCTTGACGGTCTCATACATTCTAGTCAATCCAGTCAGTCATTGAACAAGAACCTGATGTTTCTGTTAAACATTCATTCTGTTAAGCGTTAAGTAATCATCCACTCCGACTCACCACATCAAAGCCCTTTGATCCTCTCTGTAAAGACCAGCAGCTCAACCAAGTCCAATCATAAATTCCCTCTGAGGCACAGTGGCAAAGAAGCTCAGCAGTGTGTGTGTGTGTGAGCGTGTGTGTCAGGACATTATGAGAGGACAGGTGGGAAACACCTGCAGAGGTGAGGCCAGCTCAGCTCAGGGGGACTGAGGTTAAGGAAGTGTGGGCGGGGCCTGCTGCTTCATTAAAACATGCCAGTTGACCTACGGCTGGCGGAGGTTTTGGTCTAAAGGCAACATAGCTTCTTTGATTTGCTTCTTTCCCAGCTTCATTGCAGATCATGATATGGTCTGGTAAAAGGAAGGGGAATCCTCCCTGACTTGAATGGATGAATGGTGTAGTAGTATTGACACATTCTGGCTGTATACACAAAAGCCAGACGTGCTATCAAATCAAGTAGGGTATTATTCTACCCATCATGCTCTACGTCGTTTGCTGAGCCCATCATAAACCTGAGAAGCCTATCCTGCTCCTGCTGGGAGGCGTAACCATGGTAACACTGGGTAACCTGAAGCTCTTACTTAAGTCAGTGACTTAAATACATTCACACATGACTGAGGGCAATACTGAATAATCTAAATAAATGAGCAGCATTGTACATGGCACCAACTGTCTGGAAATTAAAAAGCAGATGGTGATGAGTACGGAGAAATGTCACGGTGTTGCTCAGAGCCGTGGTCACGATGCAGGGACCGGGAAGCTTGCTTTTCTCATAGCTGCCTAAAACATCACTTACAGCTGTGTGTGTAAATTACTCCAAGCGAGGTGTTAACAGTGGCAATAAAGGAAAACCAGCAGGATCAGAGGCCAAACACACGTACGTACGCCACAAGATTACCTCTGCTATACGCCACCTGTCTAATGTGAATGTTCAAAGTAACCAAAGCAAGACATTAAGGCGACATTGTAAGTGTAGGCAATTTTATTAGTTCTAATGGTTTCTCCTCAGCTTGACAAACTTAGCTCACTCAGAATATTTTTAAAAAATGGCAAAATTTCACCGAATTTCTTTTTTTTCTTCCCAGAGACCTATGAAGGCCTGTACATCACAGAGGGTGAAACGTATCTGACTAGTGACACACCTGCACATAGCTGAAGCATATTGCTAGTCTACCAAAATGCCTAGCTGACCTATGTCTAAAGCGTTTTTTGAGGCATATTTCTTTTTTTCTATACTGAAGTGACCTCAAACTACTGTTTCTACAGGCTTCTCATCAGGGCAGATGCATGTAAACATATGCGGCTGTTTCCATGACTATCATGCTGTAAACAGCACCACTGTGTGGTTAAAAATAAGCACCATCTATCTACCTGGGTCCTAGTTCCCATAGCAAAGCCTCCATGACACTCATACACACTGAGCTCAACATCAGAAAACAAGTAGTTAAATCCGTATAAAAAGTAGGTTGCCTTTATTAGAAGCTGGGAAACCAAAACATTATCAACATCGTTGTCGTTAATACTTTTTTTAAAGACCACAATATTGCCATTATCATCATCATCATCGTTTCTCACTTTTTCCACAACATGCAAAGAAATTCAACAGTTCAGCGTTCCTTTTCCACACGACTGACAAAAGCACCTCTACTCCGTCACCTGTAGGAATCACAAGTTTGCTTACATTTACATTGCCAGTACAATTCAAGGTACATAGAAAAACAAAATAAAATCAATAGAATGGAAGAAATTGTACAATAGATGAGAATAAATTCATAGCTTTATGTCATGTGCCTCGTATGGGACGATGGATTTGAGCGCCCTGCTCCTCAGATGGAGTATCTTCCATGCAAACCCTCAGTACTCTGACCACAAACAGGGCTCTGAAAGCACTAGATCTGTACGAACACCAACATTTTAAAAATTCATTTTCCATATTTCACTCCCCCCACCTATTCCCATCCAATCGTCTTAAAGCGGCTGACGTTTTTACCCATTTGGTGACCATGTGGAATTTGAACGTAGACGAACACACTAATCCACGGTAATGACAGTCGTCAACAATCAAGTGAATGTGCTTCAGAACCAAACACCAGGTTCAAATGTGTTCCAGGAACTTTGAGAACAGTTTTCTATTGGCAGTCTTGGGACAAACTGGAAGAGTTTGTCTGATTTACTTCTGACAAATGCCTAATAGATTCATTTATGTTCCCAAGGTCATAATGGCAGCCTGATTTCAGTTTTTTTTTTTTTTGCTTCAACATCAAATCCTACTTTTCTCTGCAAAAAAACACAACCCCAATCTCACAAGTGCTGTACCTGATCTTCAAGTCACTAGTATTGAGATCCTTTATGGCTTTGGATGGTCTGCTGATCATAAAACTGGTTAACCCACTTTGTGGTAAAGACCTAAAACAATAATGGGACAGATTACATTCTCAAGCCTGTCCTTCAGTGACCTCCAACGATGACACCTGGAGCCACTTCTTCCCTATTTGAAATATAGCATTGAAAATTTAAGGCATTAATAAATAGACAAATGAATGCCTAGAGTTAACCTCTGGGTATATACTGAGCTGCCCTCTTAGTAAAATCATCTCAATCTTTTCTGAATCTCAGTACCTTAGAATTTTTAATTTGGAAGTGTTACCGCTGTGAAATATACACGCCTCTATATGGACCGTCTCTAAGATCTCGGGAGTTATGGGCAACAAAAACGTAAGAGAAACCCCCCCAGACATGGACACCAACAGCCGCCGTTAAACCGATGAAGAAGCAGACTGGCTCTCGTTTTGAGGGGGGGGGGGAGGAGAGCGTGAGACTGTTTGCTGCTTTTGGCTTTGAGTTGGATGAAACAAGAAAAAGAGAGAGAATAAGAGAGAGGAGTAAACAAGGAAGGAGTGGCTGCTCTGGTCTCTCCGTCAGGCCAACTCCAGGTAGAACAGATTGGATAGGGTCGACTTTTGTCTTTAAAATCAAGATACATTTTATTTCTTTTCTTAAAAAACAAACATTACAAAAAAAAATCTGAATAGAGAATTAGAACAATGAACAGGAGAAAAAAAAACATTCATTTTTTTGGACTCTCAAAAGAAAAAAACAAACAAAAACAAAACAAACATCTGTTCTTAATATACCCCCAAAAAACAAAAAAGAAAAAGAAATAAAAACATAATATTTGGGGACGCCTGGCACAAAAGGTTGAGTGGTGAGGAGTTGCTTTGGCCATGCAAGGTTCTGGGAGGAAGAGGCGCTTCACAAAGCATCATGTGTCATTCACAAGCCCAACAGAACATATGAACCAAGTCACGTAAGCAGCTAATGGGAGCCAGACCCTCTGGAGTACCCACGCAAATGTACACGTTTAAAACAATTACACACACACACACACACACACACACAGGCCTGATATCTGCGGTAGCGTCGGTTCAGCATGTAACAAACACTCAGTGGTGACCCCCCGACCTCTCCGTCCGGACCAGGCTATGTAACACACCTTTCATCGTTACAAATCTACAAATCTAGCGCTGAACGCCTATGAAAAAAAACAAAAAAACCCAAAAAAAAGGACACCTCAGAACCGTTTCATGGCCTTATAAGAGACGTCTGTCACAGAAAGAGGCGAGGGGAAAAACAAAACAAAAAAACCTTTTTATCAACAAACAACAAATTTTACAAAAGAGGCTATCCTGTAATGTTCCATTATAACATGCTCCTTTCAAATGTTTAAAAGCACAAGCGACTTAAGAGAGGCTGAGAGCGACGGGGAGAATGGACGCGACAAGCCTCCGTCAGTAGTGCCAGTGTGGTGCCGCGCTGGGTCAGTGGTGCGATGACGACTGAGTAGTATCGCGTAGTAAAAACAGCGCCCGTGTTTAGTGATACCGGACTGCTCTGAGCCAGTTAAAAAGACCAGTAATCACAGACCTAAATACGGGTAGACAAGCAAAAATCGAAGGTTCTGCTGCCTGGCTTTCCCCAAGCCAGTCTTGTCAGATCACTGATTATCCCGGGGATGGAAAGGAAACGTGCGCACGCATGCACGCGCGCGCACACACACACACACACACTTGAGCAAGCAAGCCTGTGGAGAGCGAACTAGCATGGTCGCGCTTTAGGCAATGGCTCAGGACTGGCGCTTGTTAGCACTGAGCTCTTAGAAAGGCAAACTAACATGTCAGAAGAAAACTTTTGTTTTGTTTTTGTTTTGTTTTTTTGGGGGGGGGGGGGTCCACACATAATTATAAAAGTAAGATTAAAGGGTTATTTAAATCACATCTGAAAAGGGTAACAGGAGAGTTGTGGGAGACTGAGATACAAATGACAATACGAATCCTTACATACGCAGTATGTTCTCATGAGCACAATGTCTTGAGCTTGTAGGAGACAAAGTTTGGGGTTT
>OMKK01034794.1:7163-25336 GCA_900302305.1 Polymixia japonica | reverse complement strand
CACACACACACACACACACACACACACACACACACACACACACTTCCTTTTGTGTCATGTCCAGCTTGTTTGTTATGGCAACAGGGAGGTGAGGGGGATGTTCCAAGTGGCGTGTTGATGCCTGAAACAACATCATACACACTCAACTTGGGAAGGGAGTATGTAAGGAAGAGTGGAGCCTTACGTCACTCAAAAACCAACACACAGCAGAAGGCATTACATCACCTGTGTGTTTCTAAAAGGTGTTGAAGGCAACTTTCACCGATGAAGACACATACTACCTTCTACTGCCGTCTGTCAAAAGTGCCTCTCTCACATTTGACATCTCACATGTCCATGAAACGAAAAAGGTGACAGAGACTATCTGCTGTGATCGCAACAGGAAATAGCTTAACTGATTATTTCTCTACAATTGGCAGTTACGAAAACCTGCCGAAGGGGACGTTACCATTTCACACGGTGTTGCACACAATTTGACAGGGCATACGCATACAGCCTTCTAGCCGTTATCAAATGTTCATGAGTTTATTACTCAATTCATTTCCAAAATAAAGCTTTGCAAAAGCAATACCGACGAGTCCCAACTGTACCCTATTGGGAAGTACACAAGCTACATACATATCTCCACAACATCTCCAATAATACGTTAACTTTTAGATATGGGACATCCCACTCCCAGCCCTGAAGTCATAAAAGCCAACCTGTGCTAAACAATGGAGACTAATCATAAGCCCCCATCCCTGTGCTAGAATACTGCTGAGCTACCGAGACTAGAGAGTGAGGTCATCACTCATTCCATCAACATCTGAACAGATACCTGTATGCAAGCCTGCACGAACACACACAAACACACACACACACTTCCACAGCTCCCTACAGACCTCTCTCGGGGATCAATTAACCATCTCCCAGACGATAATCATTACCTAATACTGCCATAAGTCTGAGAAATAAGATCTTCACAAGTTACACCCACACATACTATGCTTACCTCACCAATGCCTGAAGCCTGCTCGCTGTTATGAGAAAATGCTTTTGCCAGGGCTACACTGCCTCTAGCCCATCATGCAAATGTGTGTATTGAGGTTTAGCTGGTCTGGTCACATTGTTTTTGTGGTCCAGCAAAGATTGTATTCATAATTTATGGAAATCACACAATGTCAATCATAGAAAAAGGCAGGAAATCAATTCCCACAAGGCTATAACCTATAACATTTCAACATCTGCAGACTGAATACCTGCGCACACTGATCCGCATGATCTCATTACAGTGGAGATACACTGGCTCACCTATGGAGGTAAAAGCTACACGGGCAATTTTTAGATTCCTATCAATATTGAATTAGCATTGAGCATTGAGCAGAGCTTTGCCAGGACCAGCAACTATTGTTCTAAGAATAGGCCTTCCTCCCATGCTGGGACCGAGACCCTGGAGAAAACAACACACAAGGCAAAACACAGAAAGCTTGTGTTGGATAGTAATTGCAGATAGTAATTTTTGTAAACAAAGACTATATAAATGGTCTTATTAATGTACCGAGGTGAAAACAATCATCCAACAAATAAACATATACTTAAAGAGCTGTTTTATCATTTTCAACTTCTTCATGCTGTGATCCTAAAGTTAAACAATTGTGTATAGTTTATTTATACTAAACGATACAGCAGCTATACTACAACAACCTATGTTTTCATACTAACTCATTACTTTCCGATGTATGCTAACAAAGATTTGTTGCAGGAAGTGCTGTGTAAGGAGGTGTTCTCTCAGAGGTGCTACAGAGGTATGTGGGTATCTATAAACGCCACATGTGATGGCCTTGTGATGGAACGTTTAGGCCTCGCATACATCACAGTGCAACTAAGCCAAACATGGAGCTTCCTTCTTTTTAGATGTCCGCAGAACCACAGCTGTGTCCCTGTCAACAACCGTAGAAAATGCTTACTCAACAAAACTCTGTTTGGCCTTTTGCAAGCCAAATACAAAACCACATCATACATACTGCCATTGGTGAGACAGATTCAATGGAGATTTCAATTTGGTTTGATTCAGATAGTCATTCTCAGCCAGCCATCTGTCTAACACTAAAATGGCGATCGGGAGTCTATCATTTCAGTATGAAATGATTTTCTCTTTTTGTTCTATCTTCATTCTAGGGTTGGATGGTATACAATATTTTTGGGTTTACAATGGTACGAATCCACACAAAGGTATGCAGTATTACAATGCAAACAAATAATGGTTTGTGGGTCACTGTGAAACCAACATCAACCTCTTGCTAAGCTCCGCCAACTGTTTTACTGACCCCTCTTTGTTTAAGTCTAATAATGCCAGAGGCCAGACCAGAGGAATTTTTGGCTTGTTGAGCACTACCCAGAGTGGGTGCTTGCATACACAGATAACTATCTGTAAGTAAGCTGTCAGCCTGCTCAGTTGAGATTTACTGCTCTTACACAATCCATGGAAAACGCTGAGGAATTCATGGAGAGAAATAGACTGTGTGTGTGTGTGTGTGTGTGTGTAGTGGTGATGTTCCGGTGATGTTAACAATATATGGTTGCAACAGCTGGTATCAGAAATCAAAACGAGTAGGCCTGTATAAATCGTGTTTTAGTTTAGGCTTATAATGTGAAGTCATCACTCATCCACAGTTTTCAAAATGTTAATCTTCGTCTACAGGTAATTGTTACAGAATACGTGGCCCAACCCTTTCGTCCACGCCCACAATATCAGATAGGGAATTGCATGGGATTCATGGCAATGAAATGGCTTAAACCGAAAGGAGATGCTAATCACGTTAGGGGGAAAGCGACACTAAAAACACTATGACAGCTGACGTTTTTTGTTACAAATGAATAACAATATATCAACGTTTAACAATTCAGATGCGCGACATCAACTTGCAACAGTGTAATGCTATTAAAAAGACCTACCGTCCAACTGTTTGGCTGGCCAGCTGTCTCATGCGATTAAACTGTTTCTTCATCTTGCCTCCTCGGTCCACTGCAACAAGTCTGTAAAAGTTAGTACATGTAGGCCCTTTTAAGCGCTATCGTTCATCCACCGCAGCTCCAAAAGTTCTCCTACGGCGCAGCCATTGTAATTCAGTCAGGACTGCGCTTCGACGACTTTACTCAACTACAGTAACTAGTAGGTGTTTTTGCAGCGCCTAGTCGAACCCGGTGACACTACCTGCGGTTGTTAAAGCCCGTAAAACGAACAAAAATCACTTAAAACAAGCGTTTTCGTGCTCCTGTCTCCCCATTGCCACTAACAGCAGATATCCTATTCAGACTGGTTTGAGTACAACCAGTCCGGACTTTAAGAAGAAGGAAGTGCCTTTTACTTCCCTACTGTATGCTACATGGCCCACTGGTGACATGTGATACCTTAGTAAAAAACCACCCAGCATTGACTCAACTGTTGGGCTATCACCCAAAGTCATACACACTCTAGTTATGTAAATGCCACGAATAACAAAAAGAAAAATATTATTTTGGATGGTCAAAAAAATCATCAAAATCTGCACTAGACCTGCTGAAATTCAAATAAAGGTAGTATTTAGGGTATTGTAAGCCTACCTTTCAGAGTAGTGCAGGCCTATGTGCTGACAGGAGGTTTTTGAATGGGAGTTGTATGATGATGATTATGATGACAAAACGAGTGAGATGGTGACAAAATTAGCCTATACATAGACTATTGACAGTATTCAGCATAAAAATCTGTCCAGAGTACAACTATTGGTGAAAAGCAGCCAAAAATGCCAAGTGTCAGAAACAAAAATCAGTGTCAGGTCTTTAAAGGTCCGTTACACAAACTTGTAGCCTACACTGGTATAACAAGAAGAACAGGCTGGCTGGCTGGATGCAGTGAAACTACAAAGTACTGTGATGTTTGCCATCAATGCTTTTTCGGACACAAAAATCAGACCCACCATGAATAATTTGTACTGCAAAAGTAATTCAAACTAAGACTGTGAGCAGTTTTGATACATTTTGTAGTAGTAACATAGAATTGGCACTGAATCAACCACATAAACAGCACTGACCGCCACTGCTATGACAAGAAGGCCTGACTGACTGGGCATCGAAACCAATGCACTGTTTTGTTTTCCTTGCCTGCTTTTTCGGAAACCAGGACCCACTATGGATAATTTGTACTGCAAAAGTAAAGCAAACTAAGACCTATGTTGTGAGTAATTGTGATACATTTTGTAGTAGTATGGCACTGGCCTAAACAGAATGACATTGGCCGTCACTGATACTAACGGTGAATGTCCATAGAAGATGCCACGCTACACTCGAAAATACTGGCAGCTTCGTTGTTGGCTTCGTGGGGGCGGAAGTGGGTAGGCTATATGCCTATGCACATTTTCATGGTATATAATCTGAAATAAATTCCCAAATTAATGTCTTTTTGTCAGCAAAGCCAGGAGCCTCCTAGTAGCGCTGGCAGGTACTGAGACCTCACTGGCAGCTACTGGCACTCTGTCGGCAGATTAAATACTGGCTGTCAAGTAGGGCGGGGCCAAATTTCCTGGTTTGTTTTCACGACAGGTCAGCAGCCGTAAATCTGTTTTACGTAGTTGCTGAGCAACCACGTACTTTTTTTTGTTTTGAATTCATTTTATGTAATTACTTCCAAGGAGGTTATGATTTCACCCGTTTTGAAATAAGTAAAAAGTAACAAAAATAAACTCTTTATTAATAATTGCTTTTGTCGCCACTTATAATAACCAGCTACAGTAATGAAAAACAAATCATCCGTGTTATTATTGTAAGACTGAAATTGCGTTATATGAACACAATCGTGTAAATAGGTTTAAAAGTAATTGAGCGACCACAAGGTTAGTAACAGGTAGGCCACTTAGTAAAGAAAAAATAAAGTTTAGGAAAGATGTCGGCTGCATGTTGTTTTCACTTCTTTTTAAAAACCTGTTTGTCTTTCACTTTTTCATCTTTGTTTTTCGCTTTTTCCTGACATCTAAGCAGCAGCAGAGTGACAACTGACGCCGACATAGCTAAATCGTGTTAACAAGACATTATTAAATACTTTATTAAATACTTATTATTAAAAGTGCCCCGGTAGCCTACTGTTTAACATGCGTACTGCTCGCTGCTCATCTTTATTAATTGATGGAAAAGGCATGTGAACAAATGTGCATGGCGACGCCTAGTGGCAGGACTGGTAACTACAAGCAGACACAGATTTGTAAATGATTATTGATATTGATATTGAAATTAAATGGAATAAACAGCATCATCATGATAGAATTAAGCACTTAAGGTGAGCCATAGCTTGGCCTGATATTTTGGTTTGTGTGCTCTACAAAATATATTCGGATGGGAACAACAAGAGACGTCCTTTCTAACACACCTGTTGACCAGAATGGAACAACCCGTTGGCTGACAGGTATTTGCGTGTTAGCACGCCGAAATTAGACATATTACGTTTTTTTTTGTTGTGTTAACGCGTAAAAATATTACTCGGTAACACACATTTTAATGTCGCTATTTGCTCAAGTGGCCTTCATGAAACTGATCTGAGACCCGTTCAGAGTGTTCTGCTGCTACCTCGTGGTCACCGCTGCGTCATAACATGGAGATTTACTACTAGATCTAATTGGTGTAATTTATACAGACACAGATTAGCAAATTACTGTTAGAGTATACTGCTATACATGGTAGGATAATTTAACAAAAATTGCAAAAAAAAGATAGAACTACACACTTTGCGTAATTATAAAGCCTACATAATGCATCAATTTATAATGTGCGTTAAATGTCAGTAACCATATTAGCATACCGTTGAATTACAAATAGTCATTGGCCATTATTCCAGAAGCCAGTGTGTTTTTGAGGTTGAAAATACTGAATGAAATTTTAATTTAAATGAAAATTACAATGAATAGTTGCTGAGCATAGATGTTATTCTTGAGGTCATACAGTGTTATATTGTGCAAAGAATGCAAGTGACCTGGTGACGGCAAAACTCCTTTAGGGATTCAGATAATAATGATTTTCCTCCGCGGACCTGGTCAGTAGGTCAGAGAGTTGAAGTGCAAGTTTAGTGTAACTACAACAGACCGAACATCTTTTTTCCAGAAGCCTTTTATTGGAGAGTCATGTCTGTACTTCAATCTTATCTATATGATGAAGTCTGATGATGCACACACCGCTAAGGCACTCCACACTGGAGAGACAATTATCTATTTAAGTTTGTTTGAACAACTTGTTTTCCATGGGTTTGGTTATTCTGGTTGCTGTTTGCAACACGTCTGAAGATGACCTATAATTGTGCTGTCATGTGATGCTTGTCTCAAATGGAAAGCATTGGGGACTTAAACATTCACTTATACTATGCTCCTCTTTAACCCTGGTTTGATGCTGTTAAAGAACAACTAGAGGCATAGTTTAATGTTTGTGAATTTTAAACAGCTTTAGAGTCAACTGAGTGCAGAGACTCAAAAAACAACGTTTTTGTGAATGTCTCAAATCAATGTTTTTATAGTATTTTTTTGTCTATAGCAATTACCATAGCCTAAATTTATCTTGGTTAATTTCCATAAGAACCTCTTTTCCAGTTAATTATTAACATCTAGCTATCAGAAGGCCACCACAAGCAATGTCTTGATAGGGCTGCTGTCAAAGCACTAAGGCTCCTCAGCCTTAAGGAGAGATATAGTCTCCAATTATTAACAGCAAACAGATATTACAGATCACGTCCAGCCCACTGGTGTAAAACTGTATGGGTTTTTTTAAACGGATAGAGATGGTCCTTGAAGATTAACACGGCAGTTGTTAGTTTTTCTCAAGCATTAAAATACCTCTAAAACATGATCAGGAATTTAGCAGGATCAGAAGATTGGTTTTCCTTTTCAGAGAAATTTACTTAAAATAAATATAAGGAATTTTGATAGGGTTATCTTGCTAGCAAATTTACCATTTGCCAAATGTATAACGAACCAATGTCAAAAGGCAAACTTTAGGGTTTTTTTTGTGTTTTGAGACCATTGCCTGTGGTCTCATCCATAGAGGTTTGTTATTGAAGGACAAGTTCATAACTTCTTGGCCTCTTGTATTTCTTGTCCACTGTCACCTTCATCTTTATGGTCTCTGCATCTGTCCCCCAAGACCCTAAAACTGGGAAGATAACCTTCCTCACCCTGATATTGAGTTCACCTGGTGCAAACAGACTGTTTGGTTGAAGCAAATGTCATCCACAGTCAAAATGTATGATGATTGTAGTCCATTCATATTGTTTTGATATTATAGAACTCAGTATTGCACATTGACATCGCAGCATTCCCAATCCACAGACTCTTCTAAAAAGCTTTGAAGATATCGGCGTACGATTCAAAGATGGAGTACAGCATGCCACGTGCGTTCCAGGCGAGGCAGGCTGGCAGGGCGGCCGGCGTCAACCGGACGGGCATCTTTGAGTGCTACGTGCAGCCGTGCCTCGCGGAGCTACTGGGTTCGACCGCGTTCATCTTCGTGGGGTGCCCCGTCGGTCATCGAGAACACGGAGGGCACTGGCAGGCTGCAGCCGGCCCTGGCACATGGCCTGGCGCTGTGCGTTGTCATCGGCATGATGGGACAGATCAGGTAAGGTCACTGGGAAACGGAGGGGAAAGCTGGAGGTGTCAAAAGGTCGCTGATGTTGATCCTTAATCATTTCTTTACTTTGGTTAAAAGCAATCACGCTGTTTTTTGTTGGTGCACTTGGTAGAGTCTTTTACACAGCAGAATTTCACCAAACCTAAACGCATTCTGCTGGTGAAGTCCCACCCATGACTATCCTCTTGGTTTTCGTTCCCCATTCGTCAGTGGAAGTGACGCTGTCCTGCTGACCAGGCCCTGCATCCACCCACCCGCTAGATCTGCTGGTCTGATTATTAATATATAATGAAGTAAAAGTGTTTCATTGAGTTTTATTGTGATTAATAATAATTATAGTGTGATTTACATATACAGTATACGATAGTATACATACGATAGTGCTGACATACACATTTTGGGAACTGTTTGTCGGGGTTTCTTGTTGCTGAGGATACTGTATGTGGGGATATATGTTTTCTCACCATGTGAATTAATAAACTCCCAATTAAAGGGCTTAGCTGAACTGTCTGCCTCCTCACTGAAACTCCAGACAGGGCCACCGTTAGAGGGGTGATGGGCCCGGTCTCCCTTAGTTTTCAGTCTAGATTTATGGACTGCCAGAAGGACTTGGTCAGAAGACCTGAGAGATCTTACTGTGGTAAAGAGACACAGTAACTCTGACATATAGAAAATCAATCCTGTACTCTTATTGGTAACCAATGTAGAGAGACCATCACCAGCGTAATGTGAGTCCAAGACTAGGTTTTAGTATGAAGTCTCGCAGCAGCATTCTGGACCAACTGGAACCGGGACACGGCAGAGCGACGAAGGCATGTGAAAACCTATAAGCTAGCCTTTCTTCAGCAACTCCAGTTGGTATAGAAATCATTGATTTGTGGCTAATCAGGCTACATGTGTTGCATCCACAGCTGTGCTCTAGTTAAACTTTGCTATTGAACTTGTTGCCTGTCTCCCTAACCATTTGTGTTGCAATTACCTTGGAATTCTCTCCAACTGATGCTTTACGGCCTCGATGACCTGTGGATCCCCGGTATCAAATCCTGACTCCTTCACCTTGAACTGGAAGAGCTTAGACCAGTGCTCACTAGGTGAAGAGATTAGAGATATCATTAGTGGTGTCTCACCATTGGAGATCCTGAGGATTTTCTGTTCCACATCTCCACCCACTGGTGGAGGGAGAACGACAACCTCAACTCCATTTTACAACCTCAACTGTCATTCAATATGATACGATATGATATGAGTCTCAAAGCCTTTCTGATGCGATCAGTAGCAGTTCTTAAATATGAAATATTGTTGTTGTCATAGATCTTAGATGAATATAAATAAAATGCTGCTCTTGAACAAGTTCAAGGACTCCAAAGTGACTCCCTTTGTTTGCTTAGTACTAACCTGGTGTAAAGGACAGACTGGTGTCCCGGTATGAACTCATTACACTGCAAAAATATCCATCTTAACAAATTATTTAAACTTCTACTGAGTCTTTAAATCTTGTTTCTCTAAAAACAAGTGAAACAAAATATGCCAGTGGAATGAGATAATTTCACTTGGTAATCTTTTTTTGAAATTTTTTTTTAATTCCAGTAGTAGAGGGTTCTGCCTTATTCTGCCTTTTTTCAAGATACTTTTTTTTTTTTTTTTTTTAAAACCTTAAGTGAGACTGTGTTTGAAACAAGTGAAACCATCTCACGCTTCATCTCATAAGCACAATCTTTCACTCGTTTTAAGAAAAATAAGATTTTAATACTTAAAAGGTTTTATGACCTATTTAGATAAACAGCTTTTGCAGTGTAGTCCTCACTCTCATGACTGAATTGGGTTTTGATTAATGAATCCCAAAGAAACATGTCTGTCATTTAATGTGTAATCACATTTCAGCAAATGATTAGTGAATAACTGGAATTTGCTGTATCTTGGAATTAGGTGCAGTGTGTTAAGAAAGGTTACTTTTTCCACACAAATACTCTCTTCTGTATTATCTTATCTAATGGTTTAAGGCTCATAGTATTGTCTTTTGATGTATTTTGATTGTGGTATTGATACTCACTCCACTGCTATTTCATGGTGATAGTCTAAGAACTCTGACACACACAACATTTCTTTGTAGAATTGTTGCATCCCGTATTGGCCTTGTTATTCTGCATTTTATCCAATTTACCTCCGAAAATAAACGTGACTTTAGTGCTTTTGGGCTGAATCTGGTCTTGGTAAACTGACCTTTTCCCTTGCTATGGAAAAATGGCTTTTGAAATCCTGGTCATCTAACTTTAAAGTAAATTATTAAGTTTCAATAGGTGAAAACACACCAGATTCTCTCTTTTTTTTTTTACTATCTACTACAATCTTGTCAGCAAAGTATAGGCTATTCACCTGAATCAGTCAACTCATGTGACGAGAGAGCATGTGATGATTAAACTATCTTGGATTTATAAGAAAGAGAGTCAGCGAGTCCACAGCAGTCCAGAGGGGCAATACTACCTCACGCCCTGCCTACAAACGACCATCCTCCTGTACTTACCAAAGTGCAGGTGATTAGCCAACTGAGGCGTGGATATATTTGGACACCCTCCTCACACAGCATCAGAAGTGTCGTATCTTCAACCCTACCAACCAGACCTCTCTAAAACACTTTCCAAAATGACCGATGAGAAGTTAGAGATGGGCGAAGTCGGCACATCTCTTATGGCTTCGGACGTTAAGAAGCCTCCGGAGAGACCGCCCAACAAATACGAGCGTTTGATCCAGCCCTGTCTGGCCGAGCTGGTGGGGACCACGTTCTTCGTTTTCATTGGATGTGTCTCGGTCATCGAGAACGTGGAGGCCGCCGGGAGGCTGCAGCCTGCTCTGGTGCACGGCCTGGCTGTGGCCGTCATGGTGGCCTGCATGGCAGAGATCAGGTAAAGAGAAGATTTGGAGATCCTTAATATTTACCTACCCTGTTCTGTCTGTCACATACATGTGCTTGTATTTGTCGTGGATGCTGATGTATGCCATGAATGTTATGCCTTTTTCTGAGTAATTAGGGTGTTCTTGTTGTTTATGTGTTAAATGAGAGAAATAAACATATATTTATTGTTTTAAAGAGACAGTATTTCTTAACTCTTCCAGTGTTTACTGTGTCTTCGAGTTACATCCAGAGTTAAGATGTTTAGATAAGACTAGAGGTTGTAAAATCTCAGATTTCTGACATTTTGAGAATTACAATATACTCATAAAATAGCCTTCTGAACAAGTTCGACAGAGATTACTGTTATTAGACTAATCTCTCAACAATAAACCTATCTAATCCCATAATGATGGTGCCCCTTAAAGTGAACCTCGACTGATATAAAGGTGAAAGCTAAGGGCAACTGTGCGTAAAACTGAGGAACTGCACTACATAAACCTTAACCTTTGTAACTGACGTTTCTGCTTGAACATGCCTCTCTCTATCCCCAGTGGCTCCCACTTCAACCCCCCGTTCACCCTGGCTGTCTACCTATGCGGGGGTATGCAACTGAATATGGTTCCTCTATACCTCATTAGTCAAGTGGTAGGAGGTGTGATTGGAGCTGCCATGGCAAAGGTGAGGCCTTCTCAATACAACATCATTTATACTTCAAATACTAAAAATGACTTGATTTACTAAGTCATTTCAATAACCAAGAAAAAAATCGAAGCAATTACACGATTTCCCAGAACTTCTATTAGCTGTGGTAGGCCTACAGTAACTCTGAATCTTACAGTAGGCCAGGCTACACTTAAGTTAAGCTAGTCTAGGCTAAGGCTAACTATTCTTTAACTTTGCACTGAGCAGCTGGTAAACTGCTCAGTATTGCATTATCTCATCCATCCCATTCTTCAACTCTTCATATGTCAATTTTGTTTAATTCATCATGGGATCAAATATCAATAGCATCTTACCTACATGAAGACCTACACGTTCACCAACACTGTACCTGCAGGCAATGACCTCCAGGGAGAACTATGCTAAGGCCCAGGGGGCAGCGTTCGCCCTGCTGCAGTCTGAGGCTCAGCTAGGGGGCGCTCTGTTCGGAGAGATCGCCATGACCTGCCTGGTCACCATGGTGGTTCTGCTGGGGGCCGTCAACGCCAAGAGCCGAAGCCCCTTGGTGCCGTTCATGGTGGGCTGCACCGTCATCATTAACGTTCTCGCCGGGTGAGTAACTGAACAATTAGAGAGAAGAAGAAGAATGGAGGATCTACATATGAGGAGTTTCCAAACCGCTATGTATTTTTTTTTAAGAATTGTCTGAAGTCTATCAGTATATTATATTATTAATTTGGAAGGATATAGTGGACCTCGTCTAATTTCAAAGGTACCATAATAATTTCGTTTTGAGCTATCCATTACTTTTTAAGGGCGTGTTCGTTTTGTTTTTTTTCTTCAAACAGTTATCGTTTGTTTTGGAGCAATATGCGATATAAAAAAATATTGGTTTTACTCAAGAGATTAGAGAAAACAAATGATGGGTGTAGGCCTTTATACATATTGCAGAAAACAATGTCGCCTATGTATTTCTCATGCAGTAGCCTTGACGTCAAATCCCATCTCGTAGATCTCTATGTCTTAAGTGTCGGACCACGTGGTTTCTCTCACTGTCATGTGACTGTTGACATGAAGATAAGATAGACAGATGTACGATGAGAGAATGTCATTATATAATAAGTTAGTATAGTAACGTTTCCCACAATGATGAGAAGCTTATCTCACGCACAGAGTTAATTAAATGTGATCTCTTTTGTTACTCAGTGGAGATGTGTCTGGTACCTGTCTGAACCCAGCCAGAGCCTTTGGTCCAGCACTTGTGAGCAACTATTGGGTCTATCATTGGGTCTACTGGGTAGGACCTATTGGAGGAGGCCTGGTAGCAGCTGCACTGGTTCGGTAGGTACAGCACAACCTAAATGAATGCTAACTTATTATGATCTGGGTGATATCTTGTTTTGACAGTGTAGACACGATATTATGGAAACTATGTGAACGTCTGTTTGAATGTATTAAACTAATGCGATCATTTTTTTCAGACTTCTCCTTGGAGACAGAGAGACACGGCTTTTCCTGAAATGAGACCATGTGCAGATTAATATGATTGACATGAATTATCACGCAATGTGGCTCTATCATCAAAATACAACCCCCTTTGTAGTACTTTCTTTTGTATGTTCTTATACTCATTGTGCTGTACAAAAAATGTTTTTTTTATATATATAAATGCAGAAACATACAGACTGAACAATGTGATGATAGAAAAACACAACTGTTACTGAGTTTATACAGAATTGGTTACCATGTAATGTAAGGGATGTATTCATATGCTCAGCATATGGCATGATTTAATAAGTTACTGGTTTCACAACAAAATACTGTCTGCTACTACAGGTGAAGTTCAAATTAAACAAAGCTCCATATGATGAATAAGCTGAATACAGTGTGCTGTAACACAGAGATTAAACATAAAAGGAAGATGGTCTTTGTACTTTAGATATAGTGAGATTGATTTGTCAGTTAATTATTGAGTTGTAGTTGCACATTTTAGGTAATATTTGTAACTCATTGTATTTTTTTAGCTTAGCCCGTACAACCCCTGTGTTTTGTTGCGATATCTAAAGAGACTAATAAAAAACTGAATTTAAACCAGGTGTATCATGTGGGACGTCTGTCCTTTATAGAAGTTTGGGCCGACTCTCAAACTCATTACCTTATGAATCAAGGACAGAAAAAAAAATACTTTAGTCAAAATTCAATTACCAACTACAAATTTCCAAGACCAAATGGCAACCCTTTCAAGCCAAGAGGCATCTCTTCTTGGGCTTTGTGCCTACCCCAGGTCTCCAGAGCAGAAGCAGTGAATGCCTATGCAGCACTTGGGGGGGGTATCATGCTGTTTCCATATTGTACCCCTGGGCCTCCACACAGCAGTGGCCCACATGGGAAAGCAGACCGGGCGGTTGGATAAACCAATTACACCCCTGGCTGGGTGGACTCCTGCCGGTGCACCATCTGAGGGGCTCCGAACTGAGGCCTCCCGGGCTCGTTCCCCCATGAGAGCCTGCTGAAATTCCCAGAGATGAGAATTGTGTGGTTTCCAAAGCTTGCAGGGTAGAAGATATTCCGTTTTAAAATTTGACATGGTGCCCCCCCCAGGGTAACACTGAGGGGAGGGTGTATGAGGGTTCAAACTCCAGGCTCTTGCAGGAAAACATTTGGAAAAGTAGATAAATGGCTTGATTGGCTTTGGGGCAACTTTCTATGTACATATTTCAAATACTGTCTCTACACTATCTTATACACATATTTACTATACCAGGCAGACATTGTTAATCATTGAGCTAAGAATCTCTGTTCCAAAAGTATCACTGGTCTGTAATCAGTATAAAGTCCAAGAGTTGTTTTGGGTACTGAAGACAGTTGAAGTGCAAGTTGCCTGTCTGAGACGCGACTTTGAGCTGAGACCGGACCACAACTACGAGACGTTAACGCAAAGAGGAGCTATAGAAAGACTACCGAGTGGTGAGAGAAATTGGATCTAAACCTCTGTCTCGTTGAAACCTCTAAACACAGAGAAGAAATTGTAGCTGGAAAAGGGAAAAGGGTTGAGGGCTGAAAAGAATGGGAAGGCTACTCCGTTGGCTGAATTTTACCCCTTGGATTCATGAGCCCTGATGGTTTTGAGATGACAGCAGCCGTGACAATGGTCATTATGTCTGCTAGAGGCCTTGTCACTGCGGGGCCATTGTGTGGGCCCCATTCACAACACAGTCATTTACACTTTCATTGGCAGCTATTTAGCCCCAATAAAAAGTTCAACACACCAATTTGTGGATCCTGTTCAGCCAAGGAGAAGTGTGGAATAGGCTAAGAAAGCAGTTGGTTTAAAAGTCAATTAATTGTTCCTTTTCTTCTGGGAGGAGCTAAAAGGGAGGGACCCTAAGCTTTTGGGGGGCCCCCACATCTGTCCATTCAACTCCCTGGGTTGTGATGCCTGGCCGCACAGCTCAAAAGAAAAGCCTGGTTCAGCCTACTCATTGGTTTGGCCATCCAGGGCGCCTTAGTATTTCAGTTTGCGGTGGAGCTACGGTATTATCATAAGACGCTCATTAGAAGGACGAAGATGGGATGCAGACGGAAAAAAAGGCTTGTAGGATACTTAGCTCTAAACCACATTGTCCTCATAAACCGGAGATTATGCAGTATTTGATGGAGACGGGGGGGTGTAAGTTCTACTTAAGCCTTTACCACACCATGTATCTAAAGGAGCAGCTAAAGCATTCAGGTCTGGGTGAATTGGAGGGCCTCATGAAATTCAGATTTTTATCCACTGTTCATGAGCTCAAACACTTCATTTCTCACGTCTAAATGGACTGATTCCATGCAACAGTGACGAATTATCAACTCAAATGTTATTCTATCTTCAAAATATTATAATTGACCTTGGTCTGAAAGATTTGTTTTCACTGATATTAATAACGTTTAAATTTCACGTAAGTGATCGCGGGGACACATAAGTCCGTTTATCTTTTTTACGCTGCAAAAAAAGTAAAATAGTAGGGTGGCACAGGAAATCTTATCAAGTAAATCAAATTAGGTGGCTGCTTGATCTTTAGCTCAGGGTTGTTTGCAGAGCTTCCTGTTCTAGCAAGCTCGAGAAAATAAGATCAACAGATGACGAGTCGATGACGAGCGATAAAGGAGACGGAGAGCTAAGACGCATTTCATTTATCATACCGTGAGGAAACAAACTCCTGTATTCAAGGTTCCAGCATCTCTCTCAAGTCCTGTCCTTTTGGCTGCGTCTCTCAGTTCCTTAGCTAGGAAGCCACAATACAACAGGGAGGACCAGCCACGCCCAGAGGAGGAGGGGGAGGAGGGGAAGGAGAGGGAGTCGCCGTCCCCATGCCACTGCTTTCATCAACAACCGGGGAGGTGATCCATCTCCTTGCCTCTGAGCTTTCTTGTAATCCCCTGGATACGATATGAACAGGTTGTTGAAAAGCACCTACAATGAGCAATTCCAAGAATATGGTTGATTCTATAAACTGACCGCAACATTTACCAAATCGCGAAGGCATAAAAAGCATTTTACAAAACAACAAAACCAAGGAATTACTCAGTTGTGTCTTCTTTTTTATCTATTTCTTACAAGAATTTAACTTTTTAACAAATCATCCTTAAAATAACAAGCCAAAACATGTATTCACTATTAGACTTCCCTACAGCAAATGAGATATTTTGTCTTGTATACATTAAAATGAAATTAAAATCCTTAATTGGACACACACACAAAATAATTCAAGGTCTTCTTTCATCAGAAAATAGTATGTAATGTACTGTATATATAAATACACAAAGATCTGATGATACTTGAATAAAACTTGAATATTATCCATACCCTGTTGTGGACCAAAAACAAACAAAAAACACTAATTTTACAATCAAATAATGTATGTACAATCTTGTTTACCAAGACCTGAATCAAAAATACTCCAAATAACAAAATAGATTACAAACTGGCATGTTCAACTCCAGCCACTTGACTCCCTCCCATGGCAGTTCAAGGGGCAATTGTCAAACAGAGCCAGCAAAGTGAACAGCAGTTGGTGTAGAGGGGGAATACAAAGAGAGAACAGCAACACAACCCCATTCTTAGTCTCCCAGGACCACAGGCAGCAAAGGGGTAAAAACAAAGGCCAGCCCTCTCTAAGCCTCTTCCCACTGGGACAGGCGCTGGTGCTGAAGGGCCTGCTCGCTCAGCTGGACCGCTGTCATAGCCCCTTGTAATGTGTTCTTCATCGGTGTTCCAACAGCTTGGTGCCCTGCTGGTAATGCCGGGTGCTGTCTTGAAGGCACAGCGACACAGCCATGACGACTTCACAGGATCCCCAAAGTACCAGTGGCAGACAAACTTCAAAGGAGTGTTTCCTGTGCGTGACGACAGCCCTAAACAGATTGTAGGCTTGTAGAACAAGACCCTTCCTCAGTCCAAAGGGAAGTCGCAGGAATTCAGATGTGTCGCCCGGGCAGTCTGGTACAGAGACAGGAAGTCTTTGTACCGCGGGGCACACCCTAACCAAGCTTCCCCAAAGTGCTCTGACCCTGTGAAAAGGAACTCCCCACCCCCAGGTTTTACACGGCACTGCAGGAGCGTGTGGATGTGTCCGTGCCAGGACGAGTCGGACCTGGATGCTCCTACGGTACCTACTTCCTGCTCAAACACACCGCTGCGCTGCCAGTACACCCTCCCACCTGACACCTCCACCAATGATGTCTGTCGCTCCGGGTCATGGGATACATTCTTGATGTAGCCACGAACCACTAGAAGGAACAGAGAACAGAATCCCTATTAGTTTGGTGACACGTTCAGACTGTCGAGGAAATGGAGATAAAACTTAAAAATAACAAAATCTGCATAGGCCATGATGCATTTTTACTATATTAAGTGTGAACTGGATCACTAGTGGGAAGTGGAGGACAGCAATTCTCTTATAGTTGCAGCTAGAAGTCCGACTTTTTCCCTTCAGTCCTTCTTAAAAGAATTTCCCGGCTTCTTCAAATCACCTCCTTGTAGCCATTTACACTTTTATTGGCCAGCTACGTCCCCGCATCAAAAAAATCGAAGACGGCTGTTTGTGAGATTGGGCCACGGGAGTCAAGCTCTAAATGGGGCCGGACTCAATGGGCCTATTGCTTCTGCTCTGTCGCCTTCCTAAAAACACGCCCCTCCCATTGTGCAGCACCAGCCCCCCCAGATCTGTTGAGCCCCCTCTAACCAGCCAACAGAGCTACTCTCTCGAAAATGGATCAGATCATATGTTGTTTTAATCTTCATTTACCGATAAATACATGCTGATGACGTGCGCTCTTTTTCAGCTATGCCCTGCTTCACACGTATATACCTTGGAGCTCTTCAGTACAACCACAGCTTGTGTCCTGTTGGCCCCTGAACAGCTCCCATAGAGACGTTGGCTGGGAGGGCTAAGTGCCCGAGGACACCTCAACAGTAGCTGTTCAGGAAGCCAGAGCTTGTGTCATTTGCCCCGGCCAAATTTTCCCAGTTTGAATTCAGACCCAGTGTCCCTTCAGGCGCGGACCCACAGACTCGCATTTCATCAAGCAGCTATAAACCAAACCAGGAGAGTAAGGACGGTGACTAGGCGGGGGCTATTTCAATATGCCTAAGGAGGAAGTCAGTTGGGCTTCATATAGACGCTTGGTTTAAAAAGTAACACGTGGAGTTATCAGCTTGTTCAGCGTTGGTGTTGTAGATGTTTGTTGTTTGTTGTTTGTTGTGTGTTGTTTGATGAATACCCACCAAAGTCACTGTTGCAGACGGCCATGAGGAGTTCTATATCGTTGCAGGGCCGGCATGAAGCTGTAGGAAGAGAGAATTAGTGGAAAAAATAAACAGAAAGTAGTTTGTCATCAGCAAGCCAACCAGGAGTGACCTTAGTAGATGAAACCCTGAATCAAATCCTTTTGTCTGATATCTTTAGTTTGGCCACCGTTTGAACGATCCCAGACTAGATAAATGTCAGGCGAATCATTTTGT